>VSMD01115313.1:0-24790 GCA_008750895.1 Mirza zaza | reverse complement strand
GAGAGAGAGAGAGAGAGAATTTTCCTTTTATCTTTGCTAATATGATAAGAAAAATAAAATCCTTCATTATTGCTTTGAGTACTATATACGTTTGAACATTTTTTCAATTTTATTTACCTACAGAAAAAAGTTTTCATGCCATTTCAATAATCATCAGAACAATTTTTTTTTAAATTATCATTCAAAATCAAAGGACAACTCTGCATTCCCTGAGAACTGGGAATACTCTGCCAAGAATCACTGAAAATTATGACTAGATCTTATAAAAATATCTTTTATGAAAATTTTAAAAGTGAGTTAGCTAGCAACTAGCTGGTTTTTTGTATGAATTCAATCAAAAACCTGGAGTATGTGTGAACTACCGTCAAAGCTTAGCAGTAATCTCTAACATCCACAATGGTTTCCTTCCAAGGGTGTTATAAAACATGGCCTTTCAATTTTAACATAGGACATCAGAGCGCCAGTGTGTTTTTGAAGATATAAGCAATAACTCATTCAAATTACTCCTCTAGTAATTTGAATTTGGTGCACAGAACCCCAAACATTGTTAGTTACTGTCACTTCTCTTCGTACTTCTTTTCATACTGCCTTCATTTTGGTGGAAAATATAACTGAATGGGTGTGAGAAATCAGTAGAAATATATAAAGCAGCCCATCTGCACAGCCAGCTATTACCACTCATCCCGCAGACCCTATTCCCACAGACACTGCTTCTCAGCACCTCAGGCCTGAACTCCGCCAGTGTTCCCCAAATTAGGATTCAGGGAGTGTCCTGACGTAGAAATGACTCAGGACGAATCAATTCTTAAAAATGTATTCAGCGAGAAAGGCGTGGTCATAAGGGAGTTCCCCATCAGTACTCCTCCTCATCACAGCCCATCAGGCACAAGTGAAAGCCCTCTTTACAGGTAGGAAAATTAAGGCTCACAGAGACAAGTCATTTGCCCAAGGTCCCACAACTCTGCCAACATAGAACCAGAATTCCAACACAGGTCCATGTGATTAGGTTGGGTTTCTGTTCACTTACACTCAAGGTAGCCATCAAGACAATTATTAAGGAAGGAAGTATTCTGATGATGGAACAATGAACATTTGTATTTTTGACAATGTTACAAAAAATAAAACATTGGCCTGCTTTCTCCGGGATTTATTTTAAAGAGAACCTTTTCATCTCTTTAGTCTGGTGTCCAAAGCATGAGCTTTAACCTAGGTCTGGTTTCCCTTATGATTACAGGTTGCAAACTTCAGTGTTTCCATGTCTTCATCAAGACAGACAGACAAGCTTCCCATTACTCTCTAAAAGCAAATTGGCATTTCCCCACATGTCCCCACCAATCCTATTCTCCTTTCTATTTGGTCAGGACTGGCCCACTAATCTGAAATTAGACCAGTCAGTTCCACCTCTGACTCAAGGTCAACTCTCCAAAGTAAAATTCTGGAAGAAAGATAAAGTGGAAACCCAATCTAAACCTACATACACCTACCAAGTCTTCACCACCACGAAGCAAGGTGTTAATAATTATTAGGCTCCTGGCCAGGCGTGGTGGCTCACGCCTGTAATCCTAGCACGCTGGGAGGCCAAGGCGGGTAGATTGCTCGAGGTCAGGAGTTTGAAACCAGCCTGAGCAAGAGCGAGACACCGTCTCTATTATAAATAGAAAGAAATTAATTGACCAACTAATATATATAGAAAAAATTAGCCGGGCATGGTGGCGCATGCCTGTAGTCCCAGCTACTCAGGAGGCTGAGGCAGCAGGATTGCTTGAGCCCGGGAGTCTGAGGTTGCTGTGAGCTAGGCTGACACCATGGCACTCACCCTAGCCTGGGCAACAGAGCAAGACTCTGTCTCAAAAATAAATAAATAAATAAATAAAAATAATAATTATGTATATTAAAGGAAAATGCAAGATGCAATTAATTTTATAAAATAAATTTTTACATGACCCAGGGGACAAAATGCATGCCAAATTTTTCTTCCTGAATATATTTTTCTAGCCTTTTCCTATTATAAAATAATAAAAATAATTATAAGGTATATATGTGTCCAGGGAGGGATGCAGAGAATTATACATGTGTGTATATATATGTTTACTAACCCTCATACCCACCCTCCCAAAATACTGATGTCCTCAGTATTGGGATTTCATTTCTTCTACTTCTTCTTCTTTTGAGACAGAGTCTTGCTCTGTCACCTGGGCTAGAGTGCAGTGGCATCAGCCTAGCTCACAATAACTTCAAACTCCCTGGCTCAAGCGATCCTCCTGCCTTAGCAGCCCTATAGCTGGTTCTACAAGTATACGCAACCATGCCCAGCTAAGTTTTCTATGTTTAGTAGAGGCTAACTTTTTTCTACTTTTAGTAGAGACAGCATCTCGTTTTTTGAGGATGGTCTCCAACTCCTGACCTCAAGCGATCCTTCTGCCTCAGCCTCCCAGAGTGCTAGGATTATAGGCATGAGCCACTGCACCTAGCCTCTTCATATTTTTAATAACATTACAACACAAAGCTGAAACTTCCCTTATGTAACTATTTATTCATTGATCATACTAAAGTAGGATAAGTATCAAAATATCAACAGTAACAATGAAACATGAAACTATCATAAAAACTGCAATCAACATTATAATCCAGAAGGTACATAAGTATTAATATTATCCTCACTTAAAGATAACACTAGAGGCCGGGCGCAGTGGCTCACGCCTGTAATCCTAGCTCTCTGGGAATCCGAGGAGGGAGGATTGCTCGAGGTCAGGAGTTTGAAACCAGCCTGAGCAAGAGCGAGACACCGTCTCTACTATAAATAGAAAGAAATTAATTGGCCAACTAATATATATAGAAAAAATTAGCCAGGCATGGTGGCACATGCCTGTAGTCCCAGCTACTCGGGAGGCTGAGGCAGGAGCATTGCTTGAGCCCAGGAGTTTGAGGCTGCTGTGAGCTAGGCTGAGGCCAAGGCACTCTAGCCTGGGCAACAAAGCGAGACTCTGTCTCAAAAAAAAAAACAAACAAACAAAAAGATAACACTAGAAAAATGCAAAGTGATCAACACAAATGAAAGACAAAAATAATGGCTCACAGAATTAACAGTAAGCTCTAAATTTTATAGACAGTGCCACAAAGAATTAATTAATGCTCTAAACTATACTCTCAAGTATAGCAGGGAAATTCTCCCTCTTAGGATACTTCCTGGTATCTAGAGTGTCCAGAAGACACTCTTGTTTTTCCTTCCTGGTTTCAGATAGAAGCAAAACAATACTATTGGTCATAGTTTGTAGGGGGACAAAACGATAGTAAATTAAATATAATAGGCATAGCTAAAATGGGGATAGAACTAAGCATAGTTTAATATGCTTCTGATCGCAAAATTCTAGTATAGTGATATTTCTCTATTCTTGTAGCATGTTCTCTTTAAACTGTGAAAAAGGTACAGAGAATTTCAAAGACAGTGAAATTACTCTGTATGACAGCACAATGGTGGATACATGCCATTACACATATGTCTAAACCCACAGGACATACAACACCAAGTGTGAACACTGATGTAAATGATGTGCTTTGGGTGACAGTGATGTCCAACGTAGAATCATCAACTGAGGGAAATGTGCCACTCTGGTAGGAGTATCAGTAATGGGGGAGGCCGTGCACGTGTTGGGGTAGGAGTATATCGGAAATCTCTGTACCTCGCCCTCATTTTGCCGTGAACCTAAAACTGCTCTAAAAAAATATTTTTTTAAAGGGCACAGAAAAGATACTCACCAATACTATAACGCTGTACCATCAGGTGCCATGAATTATAAATGAAGCAGAAAGCATAGGTAAAAAGGGAAAAAATGCAGAATATAAAATCCCTATACTGCTGAAGGCCATATTATATGAGCCATATCAGACACTTAAAATTAGAATTTCTAGAATGTTAAATGAGCAATAAACAAAGTAGTCTACATTTTCTTTCCTTCACATGCCATAAGAATATAGAAATACCATTATACTAGTATTTTGTGATCAAAAGTATATTAAAATATAACCTAGAGACTCACCACAAAAATGACTCCTGATTGTTTTAATAAAGCCTGTCCAAGTTAAAGATTGTTTTGGTAGGATGCTGCCCGATTTAAGAAAAATCTAATTTAATTTAGGAGAAGAACTGAAATATAAAACAGAATGAACTCCTATCACGGTACTTATATGCTGGACAATTTAATAGCTGAAATCCATTCCCGATTAAAGGGAAATCAATTTCAAAATTCTATCATCTCTTTTGAAAGTTGTTCACACATTAGAGGATTCAAATGTCAGAATGCCTTAAAATTAGATAGTGAAGTAATGCTCCCGGCGTTTATAAGAGAACATTCCCAGCTCTGAGGTGCAGTTTTTCAACTTTCTGACATATCATGTTAACATGTTATCACTTAAAATAAAAGTAATGCAAAATAAAAGATATCATTTTGGTGTCACCAACTATATTACCTTTCCTTCTAAGAATATTATTTATCTTGCCATAGTAAGTCTCTCTCACTGTACACACTGTAATAAATACACTGTTTCTGATGGTGTAGGCTAGATATGACTGTCCCCAAGACAATGATTCTTTTTTACTCAAGAAAATCGGTACAGTAAATAACTTTTCTTTCCTTCAAGACAATCATAGTGCTTGAGGCTGCCGAAACAGAAAAACAAAATATCTCCACAAATGTCTCCAAACAGTCAAGCTGAAAATCTAAGCCAAAGTTTCATTTAACAGCCTGTCAGTTTTCTGATGTGAAGCTAATGAATGCGGTGGCAAACAAATCCATCAAACCTAACATCAAAACAACTGCACTTCATCCCACCAAACGGAAAAATGAAATACAACCTGCGGGCCAGTGCTTTGATCCAACCTAGCCAGCAAGCAGACCTGTGAGTGTCACCACAGCAGCCGCACAGAAGTAGTCATGGACTCCATTGTACCACGGAAGGAAAGAATGCTTCAGAAACGAAAACAGTCATCGCAACCATGCACGAAGGTCTTATTTCAATTGCTAACCTAGCTGTTAACATATTTTCAAATCTCTATCAGGAAAAAAAATAGCATTTAACTCTAGATGACTCCAACATTCACAAATAAAGATTCCTGAAATGAATAATTAGATGGTATGTTCCACTTTACCACAACTTCACAAGTGGAGGTTTATTAACCTTTTGTTCTTTCTGAAAGATCCCTAAAGAGAGAAAAAAAATGACTTCCTTTTTTGTGCAAAAACACAGTACAATGCCTATTGCAGAGAACTTACCTCAACTCTGCCAAGGTCAGCAAGTAACTGGGCACAAGGCTGTAAGAGTACTCTCAATTTTTTTCAGTAATGATCTTGCCTCTGATAAATGAATTGGGGAAAAAGTACTTAATTGCCCTCTTAGGTAGATTGGTCTTGCCAAATGCAAGACTGTTTTGTTCTGGAGCATCTTGCAGGATTTGGCTATACTACAATTGGAAATCAAGGCAAGACAGTGTGTCTCACTGAGAAGAAGAGAAGCAAAGAGAGAAAGGAGAAGTATGGTAAGGGCCTGGAGCATTATCAGAGATTTTTAGAAACAGGAATGGTCAAACTAATTTGCTATCAATGCTAAGAAGTAAAAGTCCCCTCACCCCCACCTCTGCTTATTTTTCCCATATCTTCTACACAATCTATACACACACACAAAAAAAAAAAAAATCTGTGTGAAAGATGAGGCAGTTTGTAAGGATGCTTTGAAAAAGGACCATCTGGATTAAAGCACTAAAAAACAGAGAATATACCCACTGGCACTGAAATATCCACAAAATACAATCATTTTCTAAGAATATCAAACCTCCAGGAATTTCTTAAAATTTGCAAGAAGTATATTTGGGCTTTGCACAAACAAAAAACTGGAATTTCAAATCAACTGAAGCCAGATCTTAAAAGCAGGGACGTTTTCTTAAACATCACATATCAGTAGATCAGTAATAAATTCCAGTGAAAGCCACAGAAGCACCCTCTCCAGTCCTACTCCAGGGATAGCAGCAAAAGTCTCATACTCCAACAAAAGTCAAGCAGCTAAGGGCAAAGAAAGCAGTCCTTGAATCCTTGCCAGTACCAACTCTACTCTCACCTCTGTTCTCCTGGGACAGATTATCTTCTAAGTGATGAACTCATAGAAACATACATGGTTCCTGGCACATAGGATACAAGCCTAGTCTCAATAAATAGAGCTTGGTCCCCACCTACTATCCACTTGAAGGGTCTGAATATGTTCCTACAGACCAAAGCCTACTGGCTTATGATCAAAAAAATCTTTTATCAGGGAACATAGGGTTATATTTTCAAAAGCTAGTTTTTTAAATTAAAAATAGCCTTTTGTAACAGCTCTCTCCTGACTCATCAAAGTAAAAATATTGGTTTATAACACAGGAAATTATATAT
Organism: Mirza zaza; assembly: GCA_008750895.1. Classification (NCBI taxonomy): domain Eukaryota; kingdom Metazoa; phylum Chordata; class Mammalia; order Primates; family Cheirogaleidae; genus Mirza; species Mirza zaza. The sequence goes on along the minus strand of VSMD01115313.1, from coordinate 18,371 downwards.
ATTTCATATCATACATGTGAATTACTTATATGCACATATAATGTGTGCAGACCCCAGACTCTGCACTACGAACATACAGATACTACATCAAGTGCTTTTATATACTCAAATCAACCCCTGACGACAAGTGAAGCAGGTGGCACCCCCCAACAGTGCCTCAACTATGAAAAAGAACCAGTACTTTTACAATAATTATAAAGAATGTATCCAATCCTCACTTATGGACAATGACATTTTTTACTGTTACCATTTAGCATAAATTGAAGAAGGCAGAGAATTGAGACAAATTAACAAAAATGGGCATCCTCAAAGCTAAAAGTCTTTTTATTGCAATTCATAATTAATTCACTGCACATTATTAGTCTCCAGCAAAACACATAAAATTGTGCCCACTGCACAAATTTATCAAGGATAAAAATACACACACACAATACAACAAATTCATAAGGTTAACTAAAGACTCAGACTTGGAGATCAAAAATATGTGTCAAATAATTGATTAAAGACACCAGTATCTGGAAAAAAAAATGTCATCTCACCACACTGTAACATAAGAGAACTTGTTAAAAGAGAATAGCCAAGAAAACATTAATATTAAAGGTATAATTTTAAAAAGCAAAGGATGTTTTAATGAAAGCTTCAAAACGGTATCTGTTACAAGTTTAGCTTCTTATTTTTATGCAGAATAACTAAAACTGGTTACAAATTCCTACCATATCACCATGTCAATTATTAATTGGTCCTCTCTGCTTGGCAGGTATTTCTGCCTCCCACACCCCGAACAAAGATGTCCTCATCCTAACCATAGATGTCTGTGAACATGTTATGTTACATGACAAAAGGGATTTTGCGAATTGCTTGCTCTGTAATGTAGAGGACTACATACAAAGACTGAAGAGAAGACTCTAGGAACGAAGTCTAGTCCCTGGCTCACAGTCAGAAAGGAAACCAGACCTTAGTTCTACAACTGCAAGGAAGTGAATTCAGCCAACAATCTGAAGAAACAAAGAAATGGATTCTTCCCCAGCGTCTCCAGTAAGGAATACAGTCCTACAAACACCTTAATGTTTGGTGGCAACAGTGGGCCTATAACCTACAGAACTATGAGATAATAAATGGGTAGTATTTTAAACCACAAAGATTTTGGTGATTTGCTACAGCAGCAACATACAACTAATATAGTCTGAGATCAGCACTACCTGGCCAAAGGAAGGGAGGGGTGGTGACAACATCCAAAAATATATCAAATGCGTGCAGTTAGGTCAATTTTAAATTAGCTGCCCAACAAAGTGTTACAGCATTGACTATCTTGTACCCAGAACCAAAGAAAGCATAGACCTTACTAAATTGAATGAGTAGATATTCATACAAAGTTCTTTTCTTTTCTCCTTGCAACAAATCTATAGGGCATAGGGAGAGGTATTTCTAATTCATATATGAAGAATAACTAACTTTCCTATTATTACATGGCTAGCCCAGTAGACAAATTGGGCCTCAGATCCCTGCCTCCTCCAAGTGCACCACTTCCTAATATTCCCACAATTTCGACAGGCTCTGTCAGCAGGGATTTCATACAGGAAGACCACAGATCTCACTTCTATGGCTGCACTCCACTCTGACTCTACTTCCACATGGAATGTGGAAACACCCAAAAGCTCGTCGTATTTTAGCTACTCCCCAAGGCTGAAAGGTCCTCTTTTAGCCAGTACTAGCTCTGAAACTTGTACTAAGAAGCATCAAGTAATTGTTGTGGTGCTATGAACATGTGATAGCCTATGTCGACCATGAAAGGTACACACCATAAAACATCAGTTCTTTTTTTAACTTCGTGGCTACAACACTGTCAATGCAGATACAAGCATAACATTTCTGCAAAAGCCCTAAGGTACATACTCTGAGTATTCTATTCATTATTAGGTTTATTATAATACACAGGATGTTTAATGGGAAGAAGCAGTTCTGTTCTGTTCTTTCTAAATTACCCCTCGTAAATAAAATTACTCAGAACAGTAAAGTCTTCTAGTACTAGGGCTTTCTTTTACATCAAGAAATCATTCAAATGTTTCCTGGGCTGCCAAACAGCTATACTTTTATTTGTATTTTAACGTATTAAGAAATTTTCTAAATACACATGTAAATTAAATCTAGAGTTGTCCTCCCTGAATATAATTTCTATCCAAGTCCACTTAGTGGTTCCACATGCAAGTTTTATCAATGTAGAATGAATGATATTCAGTAACGCCATACAGGGGCCAATATAGGGCACATAATCTTTATTTATCATGTTCTACTAAATCTATATCAACTTTGCATACTCTGTAAAATACACAGTTTCATTTACAAGCTGCCCTCTGCCAGCACTTTCGCCTTAAGAGCTACAGGAAAAGCAGCAGAGCTAATAGAAACTACCACCACTTTGAAGATGTCCTCTATTTAACACCACAGGGAGAAAGTAATTAAATTTCATAAAAGTTGTTGCTTGTGAATCAAAATACATAGTATGTGGACTAAATTAAATATATGGGCAAGAGATGCAAAATTTTATACCAAATTTAACATGAAACTCTATTTCCTGTTAAAATATGCTCTACATTATTACTTTTAAGAAATTCATTTCTGTACTAAAGGCAGTTTTAATTCTTTCTACCATCCTCCCTCAATCTCTTATTACAGTTTTACCAGACACTCCCTTCTGTAAATTGTTGTTTTCTAAGCCATGAATTGAACAGGGAGAGATCTGTGCCTATCTAACATGGAGCCACAGTAAACCACTAGAAAATCTTGCAAAAAAACTAATTTTGACCTTAAGAGAGAAAGCAAAAACCTGTTACATAAAATTACCTAATAGGGTAAACTGTTTCATATTAATCTCAAAACAGAAAAATGTAGCCACAATTGGTAATATAGCCTATGTTAAAAAAAAAAATGTATCTAGTCTAAAATAAATTACTGTGATGAGAGGCACAGTGACAATGGACAATGAGGAAATAAATGCACACGATCTTAGGCTTCCCACTACAATAACAAGAATACACATTTAATTTATGTTTTATTTCTGAGGTCTAACTTACCAATTTAGCAACTTTTCCATAGTCAATCCATCTGACAGTAGCAAAATTTGTAGATTCTGCACAGTTGAAACCATGATTAAAACCAGCATGGTAGCCATATGGGAAAGTGATCATAAATTCACCAGCCTCCTGTGTGATCTGCCAGGAAAGAAACATATAATATTTTGTAGTAATGAGGCTTCTCAAAATGAGAATACAATTAAAATATATTTTTTAGCAGAAAACAAAGAAAAATTGCTATGACATCAGAAAGAAGGCCCCCAAGATTCTTTACTTAATCCTTTAATAGCATTTTTCAGGAAATTTTAAGACTTGTCTGAATAAAATATGACCTTCTAGTACTTGAAGTCAATTGCTCAATCCATAATTAAAGCTACCCTATTTATTTAAAAATACCTTCAAGTTATTCAAATAAATTTGTTCATATTAGCTATCAATGTTTACACTTTAATACTTTACAAATTTGCATTACCAGAGTTATATGTAAAAGACATATCATAACTGACATTGTTGCAGTTAGAGATGAAAAAGCTGGACAGGCTAGACTATAAATTCTTCTTAATACAGAGTTGGTGGTATTTGTCAAGTTATTCTTTCGTAACACTTTGAAAACATTCTATTAACTGTATTCCATTTAATAGTAAAACTTCTCAAAGAATTATTCAAATAAATTTATGTATGTATGAGTACATTTTTAAATATTATAATAACCTGCATAAATAAGAAGCTTAAAAACAAACATGAAAAATATACTTACTCTGTTCCTATTTTAAAGATATTTATTTTTTCATAATCACCAAAGCAACATAAAATATACCACAGATTAGAGAAAAAAATAAAGCAAATTTTTAGTGTTACTTATTTTTAAAAATTTCCCTACTCAATACTAGATCATAAAATGTATTACTCACTCCTTCAAATGGAATAAAGCATATTTGTTTTCCATTATCTGACCTTAAAATATTTCTAACCCAGCAGCAATTGGAGTGAAGTCCTTTGTATCTCTAAATTCTTCATGTTGGTGCCAAGTAACATAAACAATGCTCATAGGATTTGGGCACTGAAGCACAGTTTCTCCTTGATAACATTTCTAATGTATCTGTTCACATTCAGAGCCTGTATTTAATACTGATAATTAAAATTTTAACCATACTTTTTTTTTGAGACACAGTCTCACTCTGTTGCCTGGGCTAGAGTGTTGTGACGTCAGCCTAGCTCACAGCAACCTCAAACTCCTGTGCTCAAGCAATCTTTCTGCCTCAGCCTTCCAAGTAGCTGGGACTATTGGCATGTGACACCATGCCCAGCTAATTTTTTCTATATATAAAACCACACTTTTAATTATCCTACTGACTAAAATAAAATCTATTTATATTTTCTTTAATTGAGGCATAATTTATATACAGTAAAATGCTCAGATAGTAAATGCACAGATTTGGTCAGTTTTGACAAATGCATACACCCATATAACCCATAAGCCTATCACTTCCATGATCCAAGAAAGCTCCCACATGCCTGGCCTTCACAGTTCCCAGCCCACCCATATTCCCAACCCCAGTAACAACCACGGTTCACCATTGGTTAGATTTGCCTGTCCTAGGACTTCATAAAAAGGAAATCATATAATTTATTTATGATCAGCATGTTTTGAAGATGCATTCTTTCTCTTGCTTGTAATCAATAGCTTACTAGTATTTACTGATGTTCCATTCTGTGAATATACCATGCTTTGTTTATCCTTTCACATGCTGATGAAGGTTTGAATTGCCAAGTGCTTGCTTTTCAGAATTAAAAATATACTTGAGCTCAACAAACCTGTGGTACATGACTGATAATTAGGAATTTCTCTAAAATCTAAAACAAGTATAGTTTTCAGAAGGAACTAAAAAGGAGAAAGAAAAATTAGGGTGAAAGACCTCCTAGGTGCTGTCACCTAACTGAGGAATCAGATGTGATCACTCACTCTGTTGATCCACCCTCGGAATGATTTGTGCACTTCTTATGGATAAATATAAATTTTTTACATTATTACCACCTTTATTCTTTGCTTCTCTATTATCTCCTACCCTATGACTTCTCCCTCCCCCCATGGTTATAGTGCCTTGAAACCAAAGAATATATTTTATTTATCATTTACTCTCCACCATAGTTGTCCACATGGTCTCGTTGGTCTGACTATGAATGATCTTAAGAAAGTATTCAGGAATGCTTAGAGAATTTCACCATCAAAATGGACATAAAACATCAACAGGGATATCCCAGTCATGTACTCAGATGGTGGGCAGAAAAAAATATAAAGAAAACATAAAAACAAGATTAATATTCAGCATGCAAGACTGTCAAAACTAGAATAGATACCATTTTGTTTATGAATAAATGGGAAAATGGAGTAAGACTCTATCATAATCTTAATAAAAAATAAAATTCAGAGGAGATTCCACAATGCAACTCTCACCATCAGGATATTTCTCTTATACCTACTCTAAATTAAAGCCAAGGCAGTGCCCTTTCTGAAGGTATTCAACTGGAGTAAATGATTCCCATGGTTCATTTCAGTCCTCACATGGCAACAAATAAATATATGGGTAAATACATGTGTGTAAACATACAGGAGACACACTGTATAAATACAGGTGCACACACTGCAATCCAACTGCCATTCTAGAGATGCTAACATGGTGCAGGGAGAGTACTTTTTTCCCAACAATTCTGAAATTTGCCTCATGACACCCCCATCCCACCAATGAAACCCCAGAAGAATGTGTTCTGCAATGAGCAGCAGTTCAGCTGTCACCTGGCAAAAGAGACAGGCTTACTACTGGCCAACATGGTTCCAGTTTCATTGCTTTTAGCCACATGAGAACACAGCCCAATTTTTACCTTTCCTGGTCTCACTGAATCTTGTTAATTAGCTAGGTGCTTCTTCCTTCTTCCTTGTGTTATGTGATAAAACAAAACTCACTATGCTCAACTGTTTCTACTCCTACTATAAAGGTGGGAGAGGGATAAGACTGCTGCCACTGGATTGAGGAAACTTCATTTACTGCTCCATGGAATCCCACCTACAAGCCATCTCTGCCCCACGTAGAAAGTCCTGCTCTTGCCATGATGAAAAACATCAATGGCTCCTACTGAATTCAACTCTTAAATTTTAGACCTTTGTCATTTCTAAAAATAGGTGTGTGTCAGTTTGCCGACATATAAAGCTAATTTACTGCCTCCAAGGTAGTAAACTGATAAGAAAGTACAGGGACAAAGTAAAACAAGTCCATTTTATTAGAAGACTAAAACAATCATCACAATCTCATATCATTAAAGAAGTTGGAGAGGGGAGTGCACACAACCTAAAAGCAGAAATAGCTGTTTATTACACATATTTTTATGAGTATGTATGCATATGTGTACATTAAAAGAATGAAAAAACGTACTTCAACTGATAAACAAGCACCTAAAGAAAGAGGGTTAAGAAGCAAGAGTGTTACTATATAATGTCTACTATTAAAAGACCTTATAGATTATCTCTTTTCTTCTTCACAATAACCCTTATTAAGTACTCATTATTATCCCAATTTTAAACCTGAAGAAGCTGAGGCTCAGAAAAATTATGTGATAGACCTGGAATGAACTTGGGAGGCTTAAATCTGCAACCTGTGCTACCACTTTCTACTCTGCCACATGTTACTTATCATAATCAGAGAATAAGCTCCTTGAGGAGCTTATCTGGGTGGAGGCAGAAAGAGGAAGTGGTAGGAGTTCACAGGAAGCACCATTGCCAATCCCCCTTCTAAGTCCCTGCTGTCTCACCATCTCAGGACTGATACTCATCCTGCCACTTTCCACAGAAGCCATGAAATGGCCCATCTGCAAAAGGCCAGATGGGAGCCTGATGCATCTAATTATCTACCACATAGGAATTGGAGAGCTAGACCACAGAAAGAGGGTGTGGGGTCCCTGCCTCCTTCCCCACAAAGGCTGGAAAAGAGCTCCAGGCTTTTAAGGCAGTGAACCAATTCCAGAGCCCTGCAGCTTCACACGAATCCCACTCCACAGACCAGCCCTAACCCATTGCCAGTACCTAACACCAGCCCTTAACCCACAGAGAAGGTTTTTATGTCTTGGGGGCACTAGTCCACTCGTTCTCTACCTTCTACTATCCCAACTTGAGTCCAAGTGACTGATGAAGCAAATGCCAACCATCTAAAATAAACACCCAGCAATTTATTCATAAACAAAACAGTGCTGCAGCCCATCCCCAGCTCCTCTCACACCACAAGCATGCCCCAAGGGTGCACATCTCTGGGGCATTTTCCCACAGATAAAAGTGTATGAGTAAAGCAGTGCTGAGAGGATGCTTCCAAATGTGAGCCTGGCCCGCGCACGACTGCTCCATGGACAGCCTGTCGGGGCAGGAGTCACTTCAAGCACAAGAGTGATGCTTGGCACCTGGGAAAGTTTCGCTTTAATCCCCCCAACCCCAAAATGAGGCCATATTAAGGGCCTAAGATGAAGAAGATGATTTTAGTCACAAGTGAAAAGCTTCTAAGGTGGGAAACAGCAAGGATTATGGGGGGAAAAAATCAAATAAGAAACAGAGAACAAAGAAGAGCTATTTTTTAATGTTTCTGCAAGTAGCTAAGTACTTAATCCTCCTGAAAGTGAGAGAGCTTTTATTTATCTGGTCAAAACTTTTTTTCATTTCAGCTTCTTCACATAAGAATGTTCAGGCTCTGTAATAATTCTGACCCAATAACCACACACTGACACAAAGAACATGGGATCGGGTATCTACCGAGTTTTATAGAACTTATCTCCAGAACTACTCCACAGAAGCAATATCTACTTATTATTTCATCAGGCAATTTTATCCATAATGAAATCTCAATTGTATTATGTCTAAATGTGTTTAGAGGCAACATAGTGCTACTATAATCATTGATTCTAACTAACCCAACTGCTAATAATAATTGCTCTCAATTCTTTTTAAAAAATAGATCACATATACATATATTATGTTGCTCATATAAAAGACTTTAATATAAAAAGTGCTTCCTCTTATTCTGCAGAATGTACTACATTTTATTTTCAGTACTATTTTAAGTGAACTATAACAGCATGAGATCTCTAGTAAATATATCCTGAAATACAATTAATTTCAATTAGGATTTAGATAATTACTGTGTTGCAAAACACAAATTTGAATTTCTCTGCCCACATCCTAAAAGATCCTACTTGAAGTCAAAGATACATTAGCCTATGCTGAATTCATCTTAGTTACAAATCACACACACAAAAATCAATTTGCATAAGAATACTAATGTACCTTGTCAAAGGGAATACCATACTTCTTCAGTACTGACGGAGAAATCAGTGTCATCTTGTGGCGAAGAAATGCATCACACCCTTGGGAGCTGCTTGGGAAAAAACCTAAAAAGAAATAATAAATATAACCAGCATTTTGTCAATCAAGTTAAATTTTAGATAGCTTTTTTTACATTTAAGTTCTAGTGTTCTTTTGCTATGACAGTTTTATCCAAGCATAGATCCACCCCACGACCAAAAAGCCTTTGTACTAAAAGTTAGAGTCAATACCAGATTTCTTAAAAACTAATATGTATTTATATCACCAAAGTTTGATCTTTTTACAAAAAAATTTACCAACAATTAATAATTACTAAACTTTAGGACTCAATTTCAATTTGAAACAATTTTAGAATCTATCTACCAGCTAAATGGAAAAATTGGTATACATTCTAATAAAAGAATCTCTCATTTTAAACTCCTAGATTTGATCATTCCAGAAGCACACATCCCAATGCCTGGCATGCACTAACCACAAAGCAGTGTCCCCACTTTTGATTCTTTCTGATCAATACAAAAATAATGTTACTAATTTCCAAATTCAACTTCCTGGCCAACACCCATGAAATGTCTGGAAACTGGCTTCATCAGCCTTAATGGGAAAAGTGTTTTGAGGAGCCTTTTAAATGAGAAAGCGGAAGATGCAGCAAGTCTTTTGTTCAACAGTGTATTATACACCAAGACATAGCCAGTTTTCTCCATCACTGACTTCAATCCTGCAGTTCTGTCTGAGTCAGACTCTCATTAACTCAGGGATGCAAGCTAGAAGAAAATTTTATGCTTGATGTCCTATTTGTTGCCTTGCTCACTCAGAGGGAAGACTGCCGTGCAGAGGGGAGTGGAAAAGCAAAAAGATAAAGAGAGAAGAACAAGGAACATGGAAACAACAGAGAACCACAGAGGGAAGACACAGAAAGAAGAGGGAAGTCACCAAGAAAACACGTGGTCTGTATGAATAAGGCAGGAAGAAACACAGATGCTGTCTAACTCCTCCATGGCCAAAAAGAAGGAAAAACTGCTGGAATGTGACTTACCTAACTCTGTGGTTCACAACATGCAAATAACTCAGGAAGGTGACCAATTTGTTGACAGAATCACCTGTATGCATTAACTAATCAAGGACCATTTTAATCTCGTAGAATAGAAGCACTTTCCAAGAATTTTTTTTAGTAAATAAACTTTAATTGATGCCACCATTGGGTATGTGAGGCTACCATTCATCAAAGAGAAGAAATCCAACATCTAGGAAAGAGCCACTGGGTTATAAAGAACTACCTACAAAAAGTAGTACATTCCGCTTTAGAATCTGTACCTTAATTAAGAAGAAAAAACCTAGAAAGGATAGTATAGAAAAGTGTGTGTCCAAAGAAATATCAGAAATACTAACTACTATTATTCTTTACAATATAAATAAAAGGCATAATTTTGCCCTTTATGGTCATTTAATACAGCCCTCTGCTTATGATTAATATTCATAATACATAAATACAAAATAAAATTCATGAATAGAAAGAAACTGCCACACTGATATAAGGGCCAAGACCACATAACAAGATATCCCAAGTCTTACACAGGCAGAGGAAGACACAACTGGTCAGTCCCCAATGCATAACCCAAAGAAACATTTTAATAACATAATTCAAATGGATCCATCAAAGTTTTCAAATCTGTAACTTCTGCAACACTAAATGATTTAAGTTTTAAATTAAAATCAATGAAGATGAGTCTATTTAATTTTCTTTTGATATGGATTTGTAATCAGGACCTAAACAATGTGGTGACTGGTCATAAGTTAATTTAAATTGGAAAACCACTGAAGGAAGGTAATTTGTAGTAGATAAAGCAGTTCACGTTGGGACAAAATTTATATTTACAACATGCTGTATTTTACAAGGTCCTGGAAAAAACCTCATAAACAGCACAAATTATGTACAAAGTATGTGTCTTAAAATGAATTTTCCTTCAAAATGCCTGCAGGGCTACATGGTTCATACTCACCCTCACTCCACAGTCTATAAAAAGTATTTTATTCAACATATAAGTCAATACAACTAAAATAGTATTTGATACGAAAATAATATTTTAAATGACACAGGACTGTTCCAGATAATGAAAAATTAGTATTTTTGATAATAAATAGAAAAAAACAGCTTTGGGAGTCACTTGTATGAAAAATAACAAAGTCACATCTCACAAAGATAACATTGAACGAAAAATTCTACCTTAAGACTGTCTGAGTTTTTCAAAAGTCACCAATTACACAGGCCACTCAGGATAGGTCAAAAATTTTACAAGTAAGTTCTTTAAAATGTGCCTTTTTGAATCAGTTTTGCATATTCTTGTATTAACTTCTTTGGTGTTCTTTCTTAAAATTTTTAAGTAATTTATTTAGAAGAAATTTTCTCTAAAAGATATATTTTAATGGTACTAGTACAACATCCCATTAGACTTGTCAATTTACCAGGTCATATACACCAATGGGATAGTCCACTCCCTCACAACCCTGAGGATCAAGATGTTCCGATAAAGAAAGTTCTGCACTGATCCCTCAATCATCTACTAGTGGCATCCCACTGCAACATGTCACCAGGTAATATCAACATCTCTACCAGCACAGCTCCCTGGGAGGAACACCAGGAGAGCTTCACAATGATCTTGGGATCAAGAAGGATGGTGCTTCTCCCAAAAAATTGCCTTGTTTTTATCTCCTGAACTTCCATTTCAAGCTGGTTGACAGAAAACTTACAGTTACAATTTCCACCTAGTTTAACAAGTATGTGTGTCCTTACCCATACGGGTCTTTTACTGCATTCCTAAAACCACTTTGTTTCAGTTCTCACTCTCCCTCCCCTTGACATGCCGTATGGACAATGTATGCACAGGTCACGCAGGGATCAAACAGATTCCAGTCAAGCTAACCAGGACCTTCCTAGCTCAGCTGAGCCTCCACGCTACCATCACCCCCGACCCCAAATCACAAAAATCGTGATTTCCCCATAATAACTCCTCCCTGCTAGCTAGCATTCCTTTCCTGAATTCTTCCTATCCATTCTCTGTTACCACTTTTCAGGACTTTGAGTCTTTTACCCCATGTTCAAATTATGTTAGCTTGGCATATTTTACAAATTATTTTTCAATACTGAAAATCCTACTGGGAACATGGCTGGATATAAAATATCCAATTACATTTAAACACAGACAATGATATCACCAACATCATTATGAAGAAATTAAGTTTAGGGACTGTTTCACTATTCTTTTTTTTTTTTTGAGACAAAGTCTCACTCTGTTACCTAGGCTAGAGTGCCATGGTGTCAGCCTAGCTCACAGCAACCTCAAACTCCTGGGCTCAAGCAACCCTCCTGCCTCAGCCTCCTGAGTAGCTTGGACTATAGGTATGTACCACCATGCCCAGATACTGTTTGACTATTCTTGATGCAAGCCAGCCTATAGTAAGATGGAAATAAATATACCTTGATGCCTCACACATTGATCACTATGCCTAAGCCATGAGTTAGGCATGGAAGCATTAGATATATCAGTAGTCTTCTGTATTTTTTATGGCATACAGCAATGTTCCCCAACCTTTTTGGCACTGGGGACCAATTTCATGGAAGACAATATTTCCATGGATTGTGGCGGGCGGAGGGGTGGGGGGGCGTGGGTGGGTGGTTGGGATGATTCAAGGGCATTATGTCTATTGTCAAACCTCTCTGCTGGCCGGGCATGGTAGCTCACACCTGTAATCCTAGCACTCTGGGAGGCCAAGGTGGGCGGATTGCTCGAGGTCAGGAGTTCAAAACCAGCCTGAGCAAGAGCGAGACCCTGTCTCTACTGTAAATAGAAAGAAATTAATTGGCCAACTAATATATATAGAAAAAATTACCTGGGCATGGTGGCACATGCCTGTAGTCCCAGCTACTTGGGAGGCTGAGGCAGAAGGATTGCTTGAGCCCAGGAGTTTGAGGTTGCTGTGAGCTAGGCTGAGGCCATGGCACTCACTCTAGCCTGGGCAACAAAGCGAGACTCTGTCTCAAAAAAAAAAACCTCTCTGCTAATGATAGTCTGTGTTTTCAGCCACTCCTCAGTGCCAGCATCACTGCATCAGCTCCACCTCAGATCATCAGACATCAGGTTCTAGGGCGTGACCTTCACACAGACAGTTTATAGTAAGTTACGGTTACAGTAGATTCCCCCTCCTATGAGAATCTAACGCCACACTGATCTGACAGGAGGCAGAGCTATGCGGCAATGTGAGCAATGGGGAGCAGCTGTAAATACAGATGAAGCTTCTTTCCCTCATCCGCCACTCACCTCCCGCTGTGCGGCCCCGTTCCTAAGAGGCCAAGGACCAGTACCAGTCTGTGGCCAGCAGGGTTGGGGACCATAGGCTTACGGGGACCTTTAAAATTGAGCATTTATAATCATGGGTGTTTTGTTTATAAGCTTTTCAAAACCAGGCATTGTAATATAATATTTTCAGACCATCAGGCTTAATGAATACTTAAGGGAATAATATTTACCATTTTGAGAGCTAATAAAAGCACATTTTCCTAATTCAAGGAGAGAGGTGTAAGAACAGGTTAATTTAGAATCTGACCATAAAATTGAAAATAACTTGTTATTTATTGCTGCCCTTCTATTCTACTGATGCCAGAGGCTCATAATCTCTTTTGGACCAAACCACCCTAAAAAGATTTGGTGATGGCTTCCCAGAAATCCACATATATGCCCAATTTTGAATATAACTATAGGGAATCCACAGAATGCCTGCTTGCAAACCACCTATAGACCTTTGTCTACCCCTGGCACAGGGGTCCCTGCAAATCAGGTTAGGACCCTCTGCCCCGCAGGCTTAAACTCAAGATTGCTAGTCATTAAAGGAACAAACAAAAAAAAGGCCCCACACATACACACTGACACACACTTAAATGCATGAAGTAAATTAATCCTACATAACAATAATTCTTCTGTTCCATTTTGCTGAATAAAGCAACAAAACTAAAATAGGTGTTGCAAGAAAATATAAGGAGGTAAAAGCATCAACTCACTTCTACTCTACTGTTGTTTGGACCAAGATACCTGTTAATAATTATCCTTCCAAAATCAGCTGTGCAAAATCCCAAGTCACATATTTTCCCAGTACCCAAAACGTTCACCAAGGTAAATCACTTCCAATATTTTAAAATAATAGTATTTTATTGACAATAAGAGACAAATGAAATATACTTTTCCACAAAAATTTAGACTTTCCCAATTTACTTTAATCCATATTTTGCTTAATATAATAAAAGATATTGTATTATTTCTAAAATAGATGAGATTTAGATATTTTAAAAACTGAAAATCTTTCAAACTGTCATTCATGATTTAACATTATACCTCTATTTTCAACCATATTTGCAATCCAATTGTATCAAACCAAAAATTACAAAGAATGCAATGGCATTATAGATGAATATAAGAAGTATAAAAATTGCAACAATTCACTTGAAAATTTTCATTACATTTATGTCTACATAATATTGGTGAAAACCTGCATAAATGAAAAAGCAGCTGAAGGGCAAAATCAAACTCCTGGCTTTATTAGATGCTGGCATAATGTCTTTCAGATAAAATATTTGTAGGTGCCATACTCAATCAAGATTTCAATAGAAACCAAAATGAAAGCATTCACGCATAAAAGGCAAGTATGATAATTATGATATGCAGACAAGATAATGGAAAATATCCGAGCCTACTTTTCATTTTATGTATCAAGTGCTGCCTTGACCTAGACATTCTATAATGCTCCATCACATTTACTGCATTATTTTATCATTTTAATTATTTTGCAGAATTCAATTAATTTGGCTGGCATCTGGTCAGCAGATGTAAATCCTCCACTATCTTATCATGTAGGGTCTTTCCCTGCTTCATTTCTCAAAATAATGCTGCAAAAACAGTTATGAATAAATATCCAATTGGTTTAAACTTCTTGTTCATCCTTCAAGTATATTAACCTCTTACTGATTAAACAAATGGCATAGGAAAGTGGCTGTCATTTTCTGGATATGTCATCTTCAGATAGTTTACTTCAAAGCATTGACAGTCAGTTTATATCAGAAATTTTAGTGAGTGACTCAACACTCTAAAATTTACATTGGCTTCATTTTGAAAGCTCTCTAATGATGAGGTTAATAGAAAATGGTGGAATAATTATTACAGAGAAGCAGATAGTTCAGCATATAGTTTAAACACTAAGATCACTGCCTATATAGTTAAGGATTATGGTAATCATCTTCTAAGCTCTAATCTATTATCCAGAACCAGGATTCATCCACCTTAATATTCATGAAAATATTCCCTAACAAAGTTCAAGATTATAATTACATTGCTATTATTCCTATAATACATTACATTTAAAAAAACACGGCGGCTTTATAGTGATTAGCCTGCCAAAATTATAATAATGCTTCTTACAAATGAGATACTGTAACTGTTCCTTCTGATCCTATAATATGGTGGAAAGTAACCTTTAGATGCCATTAACAATATCTGTTCAGAACTGTCAAGTCAAAGATTGGGGTTTCTCAGTGCTCTCATTTCATTATTAAATGAAAGCACATATAATGCAGGAAACAAAATTCTTTTCCTAATACAAGGCAAACCTAACGTACCCATGAAAAGTGGATCAGCACCTGACTAGAAGGGCACTGCTTACTGAGGATTCAATCCAGCATAAAGGCAGAATGTCTTGCACCTCAGTTATCCTTCAAACGGAACTCTACTTCCCCTGGAAATAAGTCACTACAAGCCTACATCTTCTTTGGGAAGATTTGCCTAGCAAAACAGAAAATAAGGATGGCAGGGGGCAAATCTGATTCTCCTCCCCATGTGTAAGCAGATGAGAGGAAGGCTGCCTGGAGCATATGGAAGAAAAAGGAGGAAAGAGGAAGATGACTGTTTCACTAGCATTCTGCATACACAAGCAGGCATGGGGGGACCAGCAATAGAGCTTCAAAAGCATTCTTCATGTTGGCCCTTATGAAAAGGGAGAAACCCAGGAAAAATAAAAATTCAACTTTCAATAAAATTAAGTTTAACTTTGCCAGTCCAAGAAGACACAAACTTTCTTGTGCATATAGTTACCCAGGGCCATTCACCTTACTTCCCTAAGGGCACACTCCCAGGCCCAGTGGGTGACAAAAGAACTGGGTGTGGAAAGTGACATAACATAACCCTTGGAGGAAATGATATAGCAACATAAAATGTAGTCACAAAACACCTGCACCCTGAGACACAACAATATTGCTGTCTGGAAGAATGTAACTTAAAGGTAGGAAAAATATTATTGGCACATGATGCTGAACATGTTGTATTAAAAGAGAAAAAATTTTGGAAACAACCAATAGAGATTAAGAGCAATTACTTGATGAAAAAAATACTAAGCGGTCAACTAAAATAACCATGAAGATTATGCAACAGAAAAAAATACTCATAAATTAATGTGAAAAATTTTTAATTGTTCAATTAAAGAAACAGTTAAAAAGTCAATAACTTGAAAAGAATAAACTCAAAGTGGCATTCCACATTGTAAAAATACCTCAAAAGTAAAAAACCTATCAAGATAAGAAACAGAGAAAGCAAGTTTTACCTTGAGCTAGTCTTTCAAGTCGTTTTCCATGCTCCGGAGGTATAGCATACCTAAAATTTTAAACATAAATAAAAATTTTAGGTTTATAATTTTGAGCTAGTATCCTAAGGACATTTACTCCCAAATAATGTCATGTAAAAAAATTCAATACCAAACTTCCCTTGGATGAACTGAGTAAAGATTAGAAAACCAATCATACAGACACATCCCTTAGACATCAGACAAAAGAAAAATATGCTTGTAAATTACCTATTTCAATGTCCCAGCTCACCATTCTAACTACATTGTAACAGATTAGGGAATAAAGGCCCAAGGTCACTAACCTGCTTAGCAAAGTGGGCAGCTAGCTACAGCCTAGAAACTTTCTCCCAACTTACAGCACTCCAGCTCTCCAGGCGGTTTTTTGGTTTTATGTTTTTTGTTTTATGGTTGGTTCATTTTAGGTTTTGATTTTAAGAAAATAGGAGGGGTTATCTTTTTAACTTTTAAAATATTTTTAGTGACAACCAGGATAAAATACAAACCTATTATAGCCACATTTATATTTCCACCAAATCTTTCTAAAAACACTGTACCTTTTGAAGAAGATCTAAATAAAAGATTACCAGCCTTTGAAAAACAGCTCTCATTTATCTCACAATTAGGTGACTTTTTAAATCTTGAATGTAGTAGTAATTTTTTACCCTTGAAGAACACAAGTACTCATATTTCTAGATCCTGGTGTTTTCAAAAGTGATATACTTGACATTATTTACTGTGAAGTTATAAATTTGAAAACTATAATTTCAAAATATCCTACACAAATGCTAAACTCGATAGGAATTTTTAATGGGGAAATTAACAAATGATCATTTCACATTTTAAATAAAAATGATCTATTATTTTTGAAGACCTACATTTGCTATATTTACTAGCCTAATTTACATTAAGTACAAGTTACTTCTTACTAAAGTAACTTATCTAATTGTACTTGACACCACACTTGGTTGCATTTAATGCCACTGATAACATATGCAAAACTTAATTGGATCCAGTGTAACTAGGCAATTCACTAAGAGAAAATTCAATCATATATCCTGTTGCTTAAGGCACTCCTAATGAAATTATTCCAACTGAATTGGGAAGATAAAATTTTAGCGTAACTGAATGACTACCACCCAGTGTATATTTATGGACACTTCTGACTAGTTTTTAATCCCTGGTTTATATCACAAATATACCTAGGGGGAAAAAACCAGCATAGGTATATAGGAGGGCTGCGTGTGCATAAACATGTGAGTGAGTATGTGTATATCCACTCCAGGCAAGAGGGTCACATCCCTCATACAGACAGACACACTCAAACACACTCATATAATGTGCCTGCCCACAAAGGCTTAGATGTAGATGAAGATATTTATGTATTCGGATTCACTTTTCTTAAGAAGTGGCAAAGTTAATAAAGATGCTCAATCTGAAGTTCAGTCATCTGTTCAAAGAAAACATAACCATGTTCCTATGCAAGAGGAAGAAGGAAAAAGTAGGGCATGATGGCTCTACCCTACCTCTGGTCCTCTGTTTACTGCTAGCATTTTAATCATATCAAGTCAGTCCCTCAATACCTTTCTTCCTAGGTAACCCTTATTAGCCTCTTCTTTTCCGTAAGTATACTGTTTCCCAATACAGCCATTTCTATCTTAGCCATATAATTTAACTGGTTCTACTTTTCTTCTTTAGATTTGGGACAATGTCTCAATCCCTTTTCAAATTCTATAAAAGATCAAGTTCACTTTAACATCATAAATAATTATTAATAAATGGCTTATGGTTAATCGACCATTGCTATAGCTAATTAGCTTCAGAAATCATCAAAGGATGAAAACTTCCTTCTAACCACAGACCCATACACAGGAAGACATGCAGGATCTCCCAAGTAGAACAGAAAGAATCCACAAATTGAAAGCCACCCTGTGGTAATATCCACTGAGGCACAACAGGGCAAAAACAACTTCAAGGAGGGGACACTGTCTCGAACTAGGAAAGACTAGTTTTAAATTTTTAGGAATTCATACAAGGGTCAAATCATCTAGTTTCTTACTATGAATAATAAAATCAGAGCGCTACCCCACTCAGTAGTTAAGAAATGATATGCAGGCCGGGCGCGGTGGCTCACGCCTGTAATCCTAGCTCTCTGGGAGGCCGAGGTAGGCGGATCATTTGAGCTCAGGAGTTCGAAACCAGCCTGAGCAAGAGTGAGACCCCATCTCTACTATAAATAGAAAGAAATTAATTGGCCAACTAATATATATAGAAAAAATTAGCTGGGC
>VSMD01115311.1:0-75600 GCA_008750895.1 Mirza zaza | reverse complement strand
CTCCAGACATTGCCAAATGTCCCCTGGTGGCAAACCCGCCCCTGGTTGGAAACCACTGATGGGCTATGTGTTCAGCACTCTCCTAAAAGCGGGGTACGCGGCTATGGATGACACAGACACCCCATTGCAGCCCGCTCCCTCCTCCCCTGGCCTTCTTGGAGTTTATCCTAGAGAGAGGAAACAGACAATGAATACGATAAATAAGTAAATTATGTCTGTTCTAGAAAGTAGCATGTGCTATGGGAAAAACATACAGCAGATTAGGAATGATCAAGGGTGCTGGAGGGGCTGTGATTTTAAATAGGGTGGTCAGGGTGAGCCTCGTTGGAAAGGTACTTTAATATTTATTGTTATTTTTTGTTTAGTCATCACCTGTAACACAACATGACATTATATCACGGTTTTATTTACCTGTTTATTGTCTGTCTTCTCCTCCAGAAAGTAAGCACTATGAGGGCAGAAAAATGGTTCTCTCCGGTTCAAAACCTGGCGCAGCCAATACCCAGCGCGGGGCCTGGCCCACACGGGTGCTCAGGAAACACGCAGGTCGTTCTCAGGAGCCGGGAGGTGGCAGGAGGAGCAAAGCCGCAGAAGCAGGCGTGGGCCGGGGGTGCAGCGGGATCAGGGCTCCCCTACTTGGGGTGGGGGCAGCTTGGGAGATGGAGAAAATGGAACAGGCTGTGGAGGGCGGCAGGGACCGGCTGTCTCCATCCTTCCCATCCCGGTCTCCCTGGTGCCCACTTTGCCCCGTCCAAGGAGGCAGCACCCGGCAGCACCCGCCTTCCCCCACGGAGGCCCAGAGAGGGTTTTGCAACCTAGATAATTTCTCCAGCGCCGCTGATCCCTTCTGCCAAGTGTGATAAACCCTGTTTCATAAAGAAGACATGAATGGCTGTAATCAGATACAATGTTTGCTACGCTGAACAAAATGAGCAAAAGAAAAAAATATGCAGCCAGGCTGTAATTATGGGTATAATATTTCAGCCCATTAGCAAAAAATATCTCCGAAACCTGCTGCCCCGCCTTCTCAGCTGAAAAACTGGGTGCTGAGGCGGGAAGGCAGAGGGAGCGGAGCGCCGAAGCGGAGGCCCGGTTGACTGCTTGTGCAGTGTTTTTCGTTTTTGGCTGGCAGTGGGTTCTGACGGCTCCGGGCCCTGAGGGGCTCTGTGGGCGTCGGTCCCTTCCTCAGCTCGCCAGCCCAGCCTCGCGAGGGCCTGCCCTTCCCGAGCACTTGGAGCTTTCAGCGTTTTCGGACGATCGGAGCTGCCTTGTTGCTCACTGTGTGCCAGGCGAGTGATGCGGCCCTCACAAAGTAGGCCTCGTTTCCCCTTGGGAGTGAGGTTGGGCAGTGTGATGGGTGTTGGTGACGCCCTTCTGGCCCCTTTGCCTTTTTTGCTGTTACTATTCGAGCCCCAGCACCGGTGACAGCCTTCGGAGGACTGCCCAGGGGCTGCTGGCGTCACTTGGCCCGGGCGCAGAGACCCCGGCTCCCTGGGAGTCCGTGTGCGGGTGGGGGTGGGGTGAGCCGGGCCAGTGAGCGGTGGACGGGGGTGGGAAGCTGCCCCCTGCCCCACCCCAGCCTCGGGTCCAGACTCGCGCTGGTGAGTTCCGGGGACCAGGCTGAGGGCACCCTCTGTGGGAGGCGCCTGGCTTCCTCTCTGTCCCCGCCCTGCTCCTCTGGCCTTCCCTGGGGGTTCTTCCTCACCTCCGCACAAGACTCCTCCTCCCAGAGGCCGTTTCAGGGTGCCGGCCCCACACAGGGGCTTCATCACCCCTGCCGTTTTCCCAGAGAGGAAATGGAAGTTCGGAGGAGAGAGTCACTCCCTCGGGGACTCAGCTAGGAAATGGGGACTGGGATTAGACCCCATGTCATCTGATCCCAAGGCCCCTTCTCCTAATCCCTGCGGCGGGACACGTTTTACTAGCGGCACCGGCAAGACCGTCCTGGCCTGCCCCTTCCTTCCCGCCGCTTGCAGGTCTCTGCCTCCCAGGGGATTCGTCCAGCCCCCGCATCCTTCATAGCGCTGCTGTTGGCGCACAGAAGTCTGCCATGTTTCCTACAGGGTCCGGCTCCCCGGGGCCCAGGAGTGCTGCCTTCCTCCCGCCCCCACGGACTCGTCCTTAGAGGGCGGCGGCTCTGAATCATGTGCGCGTCTGTACACTCTTAGCGCCCAACGCAGGGACCAAAGCCCAGTGGGCGCTCAGGAACACACATGAAATAAGTGCCTTGAGGAGTTGATGGAGGCTGAGTGGCCTCCGCCTGTGAGTGCAGCGTGGGCCACACGCCCTTCCCAGTCCCTGCTACCTGTGTGACGCCGGGGCAGGTTGGAGGCTCAGCGGCCACCACCCTGTGTTCTAGAACGTGGCACTGGCTGGGCAATTTTAATAACTAGATCCACACCTTTTTTTCCAGGTCTCCCTGGTTACCTGCCTTTTCACTCGGGCTCACCAAGCTCTGCAGGAGCCTGACCGGGTCCTACGAATGCATTCATTCATTGAGTCCTTCATTCATGCTGCAGTCCTCCATCCGTCTAATCCCAGCCATCCATGGGGACGGACATGCCCATCCCTCCATCCTCTGTCCATCTGTCCACCCAGGCGTCCATCCATCCACCCATCCAAGCTCTCCCAAGGCTGGCTGTGCACTGGGCCCTGCCTTCGGTGACAATCTCATGGGGGATATGAAGGTCTTGAGAAGTCAGTCATTGAACAGCGTGCTCTGTGCCTCGAGGGGATGTGTAGGGTGCTGTGGCTGCTTGGGAGAGACTCCCACCTGGCCCCAGTGGCTGAGGAAGGCTTCCCAAGGCCCCTGGACGGGGCCCCGCCAGCTGAGTGGGGAAATACAGAGAGAAAGGGGGTGGGCTGTGTCTGGCAGAGAAACCAGCAGGTACAGTACCAGAGGCGACTGAGCACATAGAAGGTTCCAAGGAATAAAGGACATTCAACTTGGCAGGACGGCATGTTGTGGGGGGAGGGCAGAGATGAGGCTGGAGGGGCCGGCTGGGGCCAGGTCACACAGGGCTTTGTCCCTTGACTGAGGTAAAGGAGAAGGATCAGTGGGACTGGGGTTGGGGAGGCAGGGCACCGCTGGAGCGACGGGCCGCTGCCGTGCGCCGCTGATGGAGGCCGGCACTGCCTTCGGCTGCAGGGGCGAGGAGAGAAGTGGGCCCCTGTGTTAGAGAGGAAGCTGCTTAGAAATGGATTGTGTGTGGGTGGCAGGGGGAGGGACGGTCAGGATGACTGTGGGTTTCTGGCCGGTGCAGGGGCGGGCAGACCTGGACAAAGAGGGAGAGCAGGTGGGCATGCGGCACACGGCCTGGAGCGGGACGGGCTGAGGTCGAGACGCCTGGGGGGCTTTCTAAGGGGGTAGTTCAGAGGACAATGGGATCTCTGGATCTGAAGCCTGGGAAAGAGACAGGACTGGGAACAGAGACGCGGGACTCACCAGACCAGGAATGGCCACTCACTTTGGGAGCCGGCAGGAAGGCCCAGGGAGTCTGGGTGGTCCTCCTACGGCCCCTCCCTCCCTCCAGAGCCCCCTGGGCCCTCGATGAAGAGGGTCAAGCCTGTATGTGTTTGTCTAGGCAACTACTGTGGGACAGCCTCTCCTTCTAGAGGGTTCTTTCACCTGGAGGAATGAGATTGTCCTTCTGGTGTCTGCTCACCAGAGCAGGAAGAGAATGCCATGCATCTGGAGTCAGGAGCCCGGGGATTGAACCTCTACCCACCACCACTTTCAGAAATATTTTCAGTTATTAAGTTACTATGTGTGCATTATAAAAGAGACATATAATATAACCCAGAACAAACACAAAATAATTATGATAGACCCCTACCCCTCATCCTGCCAGTATCAGCCCTCATACCCCTTCCCTAGTGACATCAATTACAGTGTTTCCGTATTTCTCTCTCTCTCTCATACCCTCCCACACACTGCTCAGCAATTGACAGTTTTTGTTTGTAAATATATACTAGACATATGTCTACATCAAAATGTATGTAGCTCTAGGTCCATTTTTGTTTATCATTTTTATTATAAGACTCATACAAGTTTATGATAGAAAATGTGGACATTCAGAAACATCTAAAAAAGAAGACTGAAATCTGCCAGTATCCTAAAATTTTATTATTCAGAGATGATGATTAACATTCAGGAAAACAATATATAAAATTTATCTTTAATGGGCAATAATAGAAGAAAAAGAAACTAAAGCTGGAATAAAGAATTAGGGAACTTCAAGTAGATTTTTTTTCAAAATAAAAGATATTTGTCTTTATATAATTTCTCTCTTTGTTTAACTTTAAAGAAATTGAGAGGTTAAAGTTATGATGTTTTATTTTCACCACATGTAGTGATTTTTAGTTTAGGTAGAACTTAGTCATTTCTCTTATAAAAATCAAAAGATTTATCAGCTTACCACTTATCACAACTTATCACTCAACAGGCTAATTTATCTTCATATATGTTTTAATTGAGAATAATATAAAAAGGTAAGTCTACTGTTAGGATAATTTATCAAGAGAAATGACTAAAGTATCCAATCACTTTCACAAAGAGCAAACATATCATGGGGAAAGGGTTAACACTTGTTCCCAATACAAACATAAATAGACAATGTATGAATTCAAAGCATTCATTACCTGCTGCTTCTCACGTCACCTGACCTATGGCAGGTTGGTTCTGTGGATTCAGAAAGCACAACTTCCTACACTTTATCAGTGGCTCAGAATCATGCCACAATTTAGCTCCTTAATATGTGGACCATAACTTTTCTACAGTTCTTTTGTTTTTCTAAGAGTTTGTAACTGCTTTTCTTTTTAGTGGTTGTTGCTCAGAAGTGTCTCATGCCTTGATTTCATGGTAGCTGTCAGCATTCCAGCTTCTTACTCATAGGATTTGGGTAATTCTGTTTTCTCCTTGAGGTTATTCTTCATGGAGTCCTCTGATTTCTTGTTCTAACTGGGGCTAATTGCTTATTAGGCCAGCTGTACAATGTCCTACTCGTATTTCTTTTAATTGTTCTCTAGGTTAATTTCATGATTTTTTTCATTCTAATGTCTTCATCTTTCTTGAACTCAGTTTTTGTTTTGCCAGAGTAAATCCTCAAGGAATTTTTTCAGGAAATATGCGTAACAGAGGTGAGGGTGTAGAGCAAGTAAATCTGAATCCTTGAATATCTAAAAACGTCTTTACTTTGGCTTTACATGTGAATAGGAGATTCCCCTGATAATAAATTATTTCCCCTCAAAATACTGTAGACATTGCTCTGTTGCCTTCTAGCAATCTCCATTGCATATGGAAAATCAAATGCAAGCATGATTGTTGTTTCTTTTTAGGTATCCTAAATTTTTTCCTTAAAAAGTTTTAAGACTTCTTCCTGGTTGTTAGAGTTCTGAAACTTGCCCAATTCATTGAGAACAATGTGCCTTTTTTTCATTACACCTGCTCTGTACTTGGTGAAAATAGCAGATGGCTATGGCTTTCTGTTTTTGTTCAGCCTGCTTTCCTTGTCTTTGGAAACTGCCACTAACTCGCCCACTCCATGTGACTGTGGAGTTGCTGTTCATGAAGGGACCCGTCTTTCCCTGCCCCAGGATGGCCATTAGGACATTCCATCTCTCCAGCCACAAGACTGGTTCAGGGATGCACACACAACCAACACAGGCCAATCAGAGTGCTTTTTAGAAACTCATCTGGAGTCTGGGAGAGAGAAGATTATGCTCTTTTCTCTGAGTTTGGTATAAGGATGAAGTAAGACTGGAATGTCTAGAGGCCTTAGTCACTGCATATCGAAAGTTTGCCTGGGAATGAACCCAATTCAGAGGAAGGCAGAGACAAGGGGTGGAGAGGGAGAGAGAGAGTGAATGAAAGGTTTTTTTAACCTCTGGGTGTAGGCAAGACTGAAGCCCGATTAGCTAGCATGTTTATTTTTTTCTTTCAGCTCTTTGAGAGGGTTTTCCATCAGGAATTGTGACAAAAAATATAGTGATCCGTTTTAACCCCCGAAGTAATATCTTTCGTCAGCTTAAGGAAATGTTCTTCTGTTACTGGGTTATTCCTTCCATTTCATGGCTCTAATTCTCTCCTTCTGAAATTCCTATGAGCTGAGTATTGACTTGCTGAGATCCAGCCTCCCTCTCCTTTTATCTTTCTTCTTTTAAAAAGCCACTTTGACATTTTAATCTATATTGAGACATTTCCTAGACTTTATTGCCTAGATCTCTAATTTGGTTTTCCATTCTTCCCTTCCATTCCAGCCCTTTTATTAAGCTCTTCATTTCAGCCAACATATTTTTAATTTCTAAGAACTTTTTTATTTTCTGCTTGTTCCCTTTGTTTCACAGCAGGCTACTTTGTTTCATGGATGCAACGTCCTCCCAGTGAATTCGCCCTAGTTTTCTTCTGTTTGCTGCAGCATCTCTGTTTTTCCTTGAAGTTGCTTTGCTCACCGTGATCGTTCTCCTTTATGCGGTTTGTTTTCCTAAAAGCCTGGTAATCCTCAGAGTGTTTGAAGAAACAGTGAGACTGACCAGTCTCCTGGCTGGGATAGATGGTTTCCCCTGACAGTTGCTCAGGTCTGATTGGAAAATAGGCCTCTCTCCTGAGTGGGACAGGGGTCCTGGGGGGATCTGGGTGAGGCTTGCTGGAAGGGAGCAAAAATGCAAGGTCATGTCCTGCCAGCATTGCTGGAGCAAGGAAGGCTTTCCTAAGTGTGGAGAGCCTTAATGTACACGAGTTTCAATATCTCAGATCCCCTAAATACTTAAACTTTTCAAAATCACACACTAAAAATAATAGGACTAACGGGGAAAATAGGGTTAGGGATAAACTACTCGAAATTCATGCAACATTCTAATCAGACCATTACCAAGAATTATAACAGCTCCAATTAAAAATTCCAATGTTTAAGAATGTTACCTTTCTAATAGATTAAAAAATACTACAGTAAACATAGGGATTTACTTTAAAAAAAAAAGAAGTGAAAGTAGCTTAATAGAAGGAGGTATGAGGTGGAATTTAGACTTCTGAGTTATGGCAACAAGGGCAAAGTGCATGGAGAATGGGGAGAATGGGGAGAATGCGTCACAAGACCTTCCGAGACAACACAGTGGCCGAGAGGATGAGCGGGGGTGCTCCCAGCACTGTGTGTCTCGGGGTTCAGCTTTCTTTGCATGCCGCTGTTGGTCCTTGATGGTGTGAGAGAGTGTGTGGGGAAAACCGTGCATCAACCCACGTGCCTTCCGCTTTGCACTGACATACTGACATCACGCCCCGATGCATCAGTCGCGTGAGTGACTCGCATGCTAGAAACGTGCACGGTGCTAGAGTAGACTATGTTTTATTCCTCTGTGGAGTCCCTTTCCTTCATTTTCTTCCCGTCTGAGTCTGTTAAGGAGGTCAGGAAGGGCACGTCTACAGAAGTGCCTGCAGAACTCCCATTTCATTTTGAGAGTTGTTCTCATGGCTTTTTCCTCGAGGTGAATGCCAAGGCCCGCTGTTCCGTACATTCAAAAGGGTCTGGGACGACCAGCCCAGCTCTTCGTCGGGCAGTTCCGTTGCCCTACGGCCTCTTTTCCTTGCAGTTCTCTGAGTCTGTGGAGAGAAAGGGCTCCGGCTTCTGCAACAAGCCTCCCGGAGGCGTGTGCTGCCCCGCCGAGCCCTCGCCCTGCCTTCTCCAGCCAAGGGGTCCCACTTGCCTGCTAACTTTAGGAAATGCCTCAGCGTTTCTGGTCCACTGATAGCAACCTTTCCTGTTTCTCAACGCAGATTTACTCATTCTCTTATGTCTTTTCTGACACTTTTTCTAACAGGATTTTGTTATGGAGAGAAATTAAATTCTGTGTCCTCAGTCTACGTCTCTAACCAGAAATTCTCCCCACTAGTTTTTTCCTTTTAACTTCAGCTGAATCTTTTCACAACTTTGAGCCTGGGAAACGGGATGATGGTAAGATCAGTCCTACTTACTCACAGTGTCTGGGGAAGCATGGAAGGGGGTGGATTCACCTGTGAACGCAAAGAGCAGCACAGGCTGAAGTCACTGTCAGCTCACGGAAGAGAACCCCCTAGCTTGGCAGGGGAGAAAATGAAGTCAAGAGCCTGGAAGCGTTTTTGCCCAAGGTTACTCAGACCTCCAGCTTCTTGGCTCCTGTGTCCCAATGTCTTTCCAGGCCCCGTTACTGCTCAGCCTGCAGTGCGGGGGGCTGAGCAATTAAGAATTTGGAAGAGGCAAAGATGGCATAAATAATTCAGTGATTGCTGACCACGGGCCATTACCTTTTCCATGATCTGTTTTATTGTATCTGCTATGGAGCGCCAGTCACTGCAGCTCAAATGCAGACCAGGAGGCTTGCTCCAGCCACAGGAGCTGGCTCCTGGCCCCACTTGGGACGCAAGATGGTGACCGCACTGGCCTTGGGCCCGGCTGGCCTCCATCCCTAGAGGTGGCCAAATAGGGGCTCACACCATCACAGCGTGAGCATCCAGCCTCCCTCTTTCTGCTCCTGTTCATCACGGGGCCACCCACAGAAGGGCGCCTGCCCCCGCTCCACACAGGATCCGCTGGCAAGCAACCTCTGCCGTAGACGTGGCTGCTGTCTCTAGTGACCAGCAGAATACAGTGTGTTGAGCGGGGGTGAGGGTTTAGACGGTTAATTTGTTCCATTAACTATAAACGTTAACGGTCGCCATCATTTTTGACACTCTCTTTTGCCCCTTCTACATGTCTGCATATACTGGGAGCCTAAAATCTGGCAAAGGCTCAGACCCCGCATAGCTTCTGGGAAACTATGGCTCGCCCACTCCGGGATCATGCTATCTGCAATCCTGAAGGCGAGGGCATCTTTACAGATGGAGAAACAGAGGCTCAGAAAAGGAGCTGGCCTTGGTGAAGGAACAGCCGGATGGTGGCAGGGCAGGGCCAGGGCCGGGTGCCAGGCCGCCCAGTCCAGAGCCCAGAGGCTGGGCAGGGAGAATTTCCCCCAGCCCCAGGTTGTCAGATCTTGTCTCAGCTTCACAGGGTCACTGTGGCTTCTCAGGTTTGTAAATAGAACGGGACATTTTCCCCACTGTCCTGAGGACTGCACAGCTTCCCGAGGTCACATTTCCAAGTGTGCCCCCCACACCACGTCACAGCAGAGTGGGGAAGAATTGGGTGTTGCAGGCGAGAGTCACCCCAGTGTCGATGGCTTAGGGAGGCTTGGCTGCAGGACATGGCCTCATTCCTCCATTCTACTCACGGACATGGCACTGGGGACAGGAGAGGGCACAAGGCCAGACAAGGGCAAGAAGGCAGAGTCCTCGGATAACTTAAGTGTCCCCAGTGGGCTGCAAAGTGTGGAGCAAAAAAGCAGGATATTTGGCCAGACGGGCTGGCTCCGAACTCCGCACTCACTGCTTAGCAGTTACTGCACGAGGGAAAGCACATCCTTCTCTGGTCCTCAGTTTCCTCACACGTGAAGGGGCAGGGGTGCCAAATTTGAATCCATGGGGTTTTTGCCAGGCTCTAAGGGAAGGATAGTTGTGAATTGCCAAAGTCCTTTACACATCTCTACAGTAACCATTGTTGCATAACAAACCACCCAAAACGTAATGGCTTAAAACAACCACCATTTATTTATTAAGTTCATGGGCACTCATCTCATCTCGTGACCCACTGATCTAGGCTGGGCTCCCTCACGTGTGTGGGGCCTGCCGGCCACACACTGGGTTAGGGTGGGAAGCCTCAGCTCTCTCACCCTCCAGCAGGCCAGCCGGGCTTGTTGTCATGGAAGTTGCAGGGTTCTCAGCGAGTGCATGGAAGCACACAGGCCCCTTCAGGGCTGGCCTTGGAACCAGCACACCATCACTTCTGCCACATCCTATTGGCCAGAGCAAGTCACAAAGTCAGGTCAGATTCAAGGTGAGGGCCGGGAATGGGCTCTACTTCCTTGATGAGAGGAGCTACAAAGTCATGTTGCAAAAGGCATGCTTGCAGGGAGGACTGAAAGACTGTGGTCATTTGTGTAATCAAATCTATACCATCCTTGGGCCCATGTTTTCCTTCAGAGAGTTCAGGCGAGACCGAGATAGGCACAGAAAGACAACACTCGGTGTGACTTTCAAGACAGGGACAGTAGCTAGTCCCAGACCACATAAATGGGGAGAAGTAGAGTTAGGTTACCATGAGAACCCAGGTCTTTTAGTGAATCCACCACTCAATGGGCGAGCGTCCACTTCAAAACGTAAGCACAGCCCGTAGGACGGGAGACTTTGCTGTGGCCATCTTTGGAGGGGGGGGCTCTGCCACACCCGTCCACTGTGGCACTTTCCTCTGTACGATGAAGACCACAGTGTTCCTCACCTCCCAGAGTGGTGGTGAGGATGGAGCCAAGGTGGGAAAAGCACCTGGAACAGCACGTAGTGAGCGCCGCATCAGTGCCCACTGCTACTGGTGTTATTAGCAGTGTCAACGGACAATCGATATTCAGTGAATGATTGGACAAAGCTTCAAGGCAAAGAAGAGTAAAACATCAGTATTTGAATGATTGAAGCACTCTTCAATGTCCTGTGGGGTTCACAGAGACACTGATTTTCTACTCACAGATTCAGTTCCTCAGTTATAGGAACATGGGGATCCAAAGTCAGGGCAATACTTACCACTCACAGAGCTTGGGACATGGGGCATATTTAAAAGCCAACAGGTTTCTTCATCATCATCATCATCAAACCTGTAGGGTTTTAGGCACCGGCAAGGGTTTCCATTGCTCACAAAGCCAGGTGGGTTTCCAAAATCCTGGAGAGAAGTAGGCCACATAGAACCCAAACTGCACTTCAGAAACAAACCTTGTCCCTAAGGCCAGCCCCAATTTAAGAATAACCCTTCACTTTTTGATGGAAGGAGCAGCAGAAACATTGCAGCCAGCCTTAATCTACCCCGTGAGGCTGCCTAGAAAGCACCCTGTCTGGCACATGGCAGGCACTCTCCAAATGTTAGTTTTTGGTTTGTCCCCTTTTTGCATTCATTCAGCCAGTTTCCAGCTCAGCAAGGCCAGCCCCATCTACCCACCAGACTTTCTCAGCCTTACGGGATGAGAGGCAATGCGCAGAAGGGACAGGCCGGAGGGGCGACAGGCTCTGTGTGTGGCAGAAAGACCCAGGAGAGCTGGCTTCCAGCTCCAATTACTCCAGTAAGTTACTTGGTTGCCTTGAGCATGTCCATTGCCCTCAAGGGGCTCAGTTTCTCCGTTTGTCAAATGAAGGATGGGTAGATGAGCTCTAAGGCCATTTCTGCCCCCATCATTCTATGATCTTATGGAGCACTGCTTGTTCCTCAGCACCATGCCCAGGGCTCTGAGTCCTCATGAATTGATGACCAGGATGTGGGCCTTGCTGTCATCTCTGTCCTCATTGCAGGGACTACCCCGATTGTCATCTTTGGTGTCACACCTGGGCCTGAGCTCTCAGAGGCCTCAGAGGTGCCTGGCTTCCCCTCGTCACCTCAGCCCCTGAAAGTCCCCTTTGCGTTGTAAACGAGGTATGGGTAACACGGAGGTGGTGGGGCCTCCCCACCTCTCGCCTCTCACTTCCTGGAGAGCCGAAACTAGCCCCACTGTTCCCCTCAGTGAGTTTTCCCGTTGATTTCCTGGGAGCTCTCTGGGGAAGTGAGACGTGGTTCTCAGCAGGACTGGCAGCATCTGGAGATTTCTTAGACCTCACCCGCACTGTGACGGGGAAGTTTCTGTCTCTGGAAATACGACCAAAAACATGCTTTGATTGCTCGGGCTGTCTACCGGGGACCGCTGGGCCATTGGGAATTGAGTATATTTTCCACACGGGGTAGAAAAAAGCTTCGACGCACCATGTCCCCTCACAGCCATCCTCCTGGAGACTGTTTCATGATTGTTTCTTGGAATTCAACATGAGCTGAGTTCTGGAAGGAGATGGAATTGAGCTGCAGGGGAGAGGAGAGTCACTGACAGGCTTGGGAGGGCTGGAGGAGGCGCAGGCTGGGGCTGGGGACCCCCTCTCGGGTAGTAAGGAGGCCAGCCTGGCTGTGATAGGACCCTCAGCTGGCAGAGTGGGGACAAAAGCATTCAGACCTAGGCCCTCTTTGCTTGCTCACATTCACTCATTCATTCTTCATTGGGCCCCTGCTGTGTAAGGCATGGGGCTGACTCCTAGGAATAAACTGGTGAACCCCAACAGAAGCCCTCCCTGCCTCACAGTCTACAGGGGGAGACAGAAGCTAATCAGATGGCCACAGCAACAAATGTACAATTCCAGCCAGGGCTAGTGACATGAGTGACAGGTATACAATGTGATAAGATCAGGGAGGTCAAACCAGCCTGCCCTGATGTTCAAGAATGACCTGAAGGATGAAAAAGAGTGAACTGCAGGAAGGGGAGAGGGAAGGCATCCTAGGCCAAGGGGGGAGCACGTGCAAAGGTCCTGGACAGGTAGAGGGAGCGTGCCAGGCACCAGACACCCAGTGGGGACAGCTGGGAGGGTAGGTAGGATTTTTAAATCCACCTTAATGAGCTGGGCCTTTAACCCACAAATCATGGGAAACGACTGTTGGCTTTTAAGGCCATGAGCTATTGCGGGGTCTGCCTTGCGTTTTGGCAACCTCATGAGTAGCATTGGGACGAACAGGTGGGAAAGGGCGGCAGTGGGGGTGGGGAGGGCTGCTGGGAGGCTACTGCGTTGTCCTGCAAGGGAAAGACTTGAGTGGTGGAGATGGAGACAGGTGTGGGGAGCGGAGAGGCTTGTAGGAGGGAGCGTTCCCGAGGTTTGGGGGTGGGCTGGTCCAGATGTCGAAGAAGGAGATGTCAAGGACCATTGCCTGTTTATGGCTTGGACACCGTGGCCGTTTACTGACGCAGGCGAGGCCAGATAAGGAGGTTAGCCAGCGGACTCACTTCAGGGGGCTCTAAGTCTGAGAGTGCCTGGGAGGCGCTCAGGTGAGGGGGTGAAGGAGGTGGTGGCTCTTTGGGTCTGAGTCTCAGGATGGCTGTGGAGCCCCAGAGCTGCCTCTGAGTCACCTTGTCTGCGTGGTGACTCAGTCGTTGTGGTGGAGGCGGTCGATGCAGGCCCCCCGCCCACCGAGGAGGAAGTGGGTATGATTAACCCAGAGAAGGAGCAGAATTGGGGCGGAGGTGCCATCCCTGCAGGGCGGCCGGCACTTGCCGCCAGGCAGCCTGGCCTGCAGAGGAGGCGGGAGGGAGGCCAGACCCAGGTGTGAGCCGTTTGCCAGGCAGCCGTGGTCACAGCTGCCAGCTCTGCCAGCTCGAGAAAGTGGACTCCGGAATGTCTGGCCTCTGTGCCTGATGGGACCGTCCCCTCCCACAGTGCGACAACCTTCTCCTTCCCAATCACGTCCAAAGGTGCTCCTGCAGGTCCCGGTTTGTGCTCGGTCTAGAGCTCAGCCACCCGGCACTGCCAGCGCTCACACAGCCACCGACACTCTGGACAAGGAAGGACCGTCCCGTGCCTTCTATTTTGCTTCTTGGAATGAGGCTTTTTGGCACTTTTGAGCTTGAGTTGGAAGGGCAAGGGGGATTGCTGGAAAGCAGTATTTTCTGGAGGAAGCCATTACTGAATCCTACTCCCTTTGTCCTCTCTCCTGTCCCTCCTGTCCCCCCTTTCCCCACCCACCTCCCCAAGGAGGAAATGGAAACTGGGGTCAAAATTTGCCTTTCAGATCTATGGACTGGCGTTTAGAAAAAACAAATTTCTGTGGCCTCTGGCGGAGCCTGTAATCTGGCATTCAGGCCGGCTCACTTCAGTACGATTCAAGTCAATTCGATTCGACTCAGCCAATTCAAATGGATGCGAGAATCCTGCCATGTCTAAGTGCTGGGCATGGCGGGAGGGGGGGCCCAGAGGCTCCAGGGGCTGAGCCATTCAGTGTCTTGGAGGAGCCGGTTGGGCTGCTGATGGCGGGGCCTTGGTGGCAGGCAGGTGCAGGGCTGGCATTTTAGAGAACCGCCTCTGCTGGGCTGCAGGTTCAAGGAAGGGGGAAGGTCGCGGAGGAGTGTGGCACAGAGAGCAAGAGATGGCCCGCCTGCCCTGCCCAGTTCTTGGCAAAGCAGCCCACTGCTCACACTCGCCCTGCTGACTGCTTCTCCCGGAACTGCAGCGGACCAAAGGCCCCTCCTGCCCACCTAAGCTGCCACTGTCAGCTCCCAGGACCCTGAGGCTGGAACATCCACCTGTGCCCAGTGGCTTCCTGCTGTCTGAGAGGCCAGGAAGTAGCCCCATGACAGATGAAGGCAGCTGAGGTCCGGGGGGCTGAAGGATCTGCGAGCCCTTCTGCTAACCCGTAGCTCCTTGAGAGCAAAGCTGGCCCTGTTTGTCTTCCCAGCCCCCGCCCGCCCTGCACGACGCCCACTCTCCTCCAACACCCGCCAGTCACCGAGGAACGAGTCTGCCACCCAACTGAACAGACGGAAATCGGGCTCTAAGCTTGTTATACTTGCTTTGCCTGCCTGTGGTTGTCCGGTCCCCGATGACCGTGCAGACAAGGTGATCAGAAGTAAGGTGCCTCCCCGCACCAGCACTCCTTATCATGGGATGATGGCAGAGCCATGAGCTAGACCCTTCCATGGATGAACAAACTGAGGCCCAAGAGACCAGGCGATTCGCCCCGGCCCTGGAGAGTCTGCAGTAGGAACAGGACAGTGTCATGGATGCAGCGTGCTCTCTAGAGAAGCAAACCTGGGGCTGCCGAACATCGACTTTTACCGGCTGTGTGACTTTGGGCAAATATCCTAGCTTCTTTGAGCCCAGTCTTCTGACTTGGGAAACCGAGATAACTGTCTGTGTCTCATGGACCTGGGCTCAGAACCCCCTAGGTCAGTGATGCAAATGGCGCTTCCAGGCGCTGTGGCACAGGTGAGGCCTTGGCCCTGGGAGACAGCCGGGGACATGGAGAAGCCACACCAGCCAGACAGCTCACGCCTACCCAGCTCCCGCCACGAGCAGCCACAGTTCTGAGTGCACCTCGTGCTTAACTCATCTGTGAGATGGGAACGATCACAGTCATCCCCCAATTACAGATGGAGAAACTGAGGCACAGAAAGGTGAGGTCATGTATCCAAGGCCACTGAGCCTGGAAGCAGCAGAGCCAGGATCCCCCCAGCAGTCGGGCTTTGGAGGTGGGGTTCCCAGGCCAGCTCCCGCGTCTGCTTAGGGCTGCCGCCCAGCCCAGCACATCTCTCTGCTTCCGGCCCTCTTCCTCCTCCGTCTAGCGACACCAAAAGCCCACCAGGAAAGCCCACCGGCCATGGTGGGCAGAGGAGACGCCGAGCTGACCAGCCAGCTCTGCCCAGCAGCCCCAGGGGGCTGTCTGCGGAGGAGTAGCCGAAGACTGCGCTGAGGGCTGGTCGGCGCAAGCTGGCAGCCGCCCACCCCGCGGGCACAGGGCATCTGCTCACCCTGCTCTCTGGGAAGCTGGGGCGCTGGGCGGGGCTGGCCTGGGAGCTATTCAGCTTGTTAGGTTGTCCCTCCCCGCACCTTCCCCCAACCTGCCCCTGCCAGCCCAGCGCTCCTGAGGCCTGGCCTCCTCTCCGGGCCTCCCCTCGGGGGCTCCCACTGGGGAGGAGCAGGGCAGGGCGTCGGTGCACCCGACCACTCTCCTTATTGATATTTGGACGTGCCTGTGGCAGAGCAGTGACGTTCATCTCGTCACTTACGCTCATTCATTCACTCAACAAGCATTTGTGAGTGTGCGCCAGGTGGCTGGGTGGCAGAGCCAAGCAGGACCTGCCTGGCGGCTGCCCTCCTGCACCGCCCAGGAGCAGCCGTGAAGGGAGGAGTGTGACAGGAGCACTAGGCGCCCTGGGCGGGGCCTGCCAGGGGGCATCCTTCCCAGAATGTGGCACTGCTCTGAGTGACAAGGGCGCAGATGTCGTCTGGCCCAGACCCCTGCTTGGGGAAGGTTGTCCCAGGACCCCAGGCAAGTTGGCATCGGGGTTTCTGGCTCTGGCCCCTGCTGTGGTGCTGTGCCTCCCGGGCCTCCTGGGCCCAAAAACATCCCCCCGATTCCTGTGAGGAAGGTGACAGAGCAGTGGCCAGGTGTTGGGGTGAGGAAGACACAGCCAGCTCTGTCCGAGAGTTTGTTCAAGGACACACCAGGGACCCGTCTGGTAAGGGAGGCTCAGGCCGCTGAGGTCCCCAGGGAGCGCTGTGGAAGGGACGGAAGAGGAAACCCTGTGCTCAGCTCACAAGGACCTGCCCCCAGGCAGTGCCCCAATGGGAGCACCCGCCCCGCTGGGCTGACCGTCTCTGCCGAGCAGTAGCTGCCACGCTCTCCTGGCCTGCGCACTCCCCCGCGCAGACTTGCTTTCCTCCTCTGTCCGAGAGTGGGGGCAGTGCGCTGACCCCCCAAGTTGCTGGGGGCAATGAAATGGGTGTGTATGTGTGTGTGGGGGGGGTGACAGGCAAGTGCTTGTGTAGGGCTGGACGCGAGCGAGGGCTCAGTAAATATGAGATCTTCTCCTTATTAACGTTCACGCTGCCTTTCTTCTGGAGCTTACCAGGGAGCTGCCCAGGTGCAGAACAGTGCACTGGGACCCAGGAAACTGGGGTTCATGTGTTGCCGCTGCCCCTCTCTTGTCGGTGACCTCGGGATAATCCCTCGGGCCTTCTGAGCCTGGCCTTGCCCTTGAAGAAGGGGGCCTGGGCCCCGGACCTCAGAGCTCCGGCCAGGCCACTGTGGGCTCTCCCAAGCCATCTGCCAGACCCTGGCTCCCCTCCACCGTCCCAGCCAGACCCCCCAGCTCAGAGCAGATGGGCTGCCTTGGTGTAGGCTAGAGACTCAGCCACCTTTGTGCCTTGGCTGGGCGCTGGGCCTCCCCTGCAGGAGACGGGAGAATAAACTGAGAAAGAAAACCACAATTCATATTACAAGAAATGACTAATTTCTTTATTGTACAAAGAATTCCCCAGCAACGAGAACAAATAACCCAGTAAAAGAGAATGCACAAAGTATAGCAAGACAGTGTTTGCAAGAATATTTATATATATGGCTGTTAAATATATGAAATTTACTCAGCCTTACTCATAAAAGAAATGCAAATCAAAAACTTCAATGAGAGACCCTCTTTCAACCATCAGCTTGAAAAGATCAAAAGTGCGGCAGCACTCTGCCTCGAGGGTGTGGGACCCGGCGCTGGCACGTGGGACTGGCAGGACGAGGAGGTGATGCCACCTCTGGGGAGGGCCACCTCGCAGCACCCGCCCAACTGCGCACGCTTTTCCCTTTGGCCAGCATGCCTGATCCCAACCCCGGGCCTTTATCGTTCAGATGTGCACGTGCAGCGTGTGCTCTGTCACTCCTTGTGGCATTGTTTATAAAGGCAAAAGACTGCAAATGGCCTGAATGTTGATCACTAGGGGACTGATTAAATAAACAATGATGTCCGTGCCATGGGATTCTACACAGCTGTTGAGCAGAACAAAGGCATAGATGACCTCGGCTACATCACATGGATGGAAGGCCTCCTAACGGGGCCCCATGGACACAGAATCATACGAAATACAAATTATTATGGTTTTAAACTACTGAAAAAAAGAGAGTGGGGTCTCTATATGTTCCTATAAGACAAGGGCTCCGAGGTCTATTGACACGCTGCCCTGCATGTGAGAAGAGGACAAGAGTAGACGCGCACGCACGCACACGCACACCTGCATCTGTAAATGCACAGAATAGCATGTGGTATCTAGAAGGCTTCCAGGAAGCTAGTTAAGAGTGGAGGCTCCGAGGCGGGCCCTGGGTGCAGGGAGCTGCACAGCGAGCAAGGGGAGGGAAGGAGGCTCGGTTTTCACTGCACCCCCTTGTCACGTTTTCGTGTGTTTTTATGTGCCTGTATTTTCTATTCCAGAGAAATCCATGCTTGTACTAGTTCATGGATCAAACGGCCTCTTGGCGCAGATGCTGACATAAGACAGAAACATATGGGAGTGCAAACTCCAGGCCGCAGCCCTGTCTGTGGTGCCCTCTGAGGGATGTGGCCTGGGGCCTGGGAAGGCTCCAGCCCGGCCCCCAGGCCCGGCCCCCCACACAGGGGGCGATCCGAGCACCTGGGCAGTTTCGGTTCCTGTGGTCTTTTCTCTGTTCCCTGTGGCTTCCTCCACCGGGGCACCAGCTCCCTGCCTGCCAGGGTCTCGCAGCCCCCAGGCCTGCTCTGCCATCACCTGTGCGTCTCTAGGCTTGTCTCCGGCCTGTCCTGGGAGGGGCTAAGACCCTTAGAATGCCATAGCAGAGTGTCCCCAGCCCTCTCAAGTGAGGCTTTGTCCTCAGTGTCTGACCCACCACAGCCCGTGGCCTTTGCCACACGCTGTCCTCAAAGAAATATAGCTGTGGTTACTTTGCTCAGAACGGCACCGGCCAGTCTTGAGGTTAACGCCGAAGGTAGGGCCAAGTGAGAGCCCTGGGGAGTCCATTTCCTGTCCTTCTGTCTGTCCTGGAACAGGACACTTGGCTGTGGCCCAGCTTTGGGCTAGAATCCCTTCCCTTTCCCACCTCCTTTGCTGGTGTAGGATGGATTCTGACAGCCCATTTTGCAGATGAGGCAACTGAGCCCCGAGGCGTTCTGTCTGTTAGGGGTGGTGGAGGTACCTGTGCAGACCTGCGCTCCTCGGCCAGCTCCTCGGCTAAGTGATGTGACACTGAGCTCATTTTCTCCCCTGTGAGAACAACAGTATCTTGTTTCTGAGAGCTGGGCCACGAAGGCCCAGGAGGAAGGGCACCTCCCTGTGGATGGCTGCTCCACGCTGAGGTCTCCTGAACCCGCGGGCCTGCTTCCTGGGAGTGTGAGCTTCCCGAGGGTCACACTTTCGTGCAGGGAGTTGCCAGCGGGGGCTGGGCAGTCAGACCTGTGAAGCAGGTGAGCTAGTTCCCAGGCCCAGGGCACTATCCCTCAGGGAGCATGAAAGCCACTGCTTGTCCTCCTCCTTCCTCTTTAAAGTATTGTGATGCGACCCCATCCTTGCTTCACCTGCAGAGATCCCTGGGAAGGGAAAGGCGCTAAGGGGCTGAGCTCCCCTGGGGGCCACAGGACCAGTTCCGTTCCAGGGCCCTCTGGGTGCTGTACACAGACGCCCTGATTTTCCCCTCTAGCCCAGGGCCTGTGCGCGACAGGGAGAAACCCCCCTGGCCCCACTGCATAGATGGGGAGGGGACGCCCTGAGAGGGTCGGAGCTTGAGGCCACGCAGCTAGGAAAGAAGAGGCTGGGATTTGAAATCAGGCAGCCTGGCTCGGAGGGGTGGGGACCCCAAGAAGCCCGGGAGAAGGCCCCCGGCAGGGACGGGAGGAAGCCCAGGGTGAGTGGCCGCTGCTCCTTCCCACTCTCACTTCCCCGGCGTCCCACACCAGCCAGATGGGAAAGCGAGAGGCGGAGAGGACATTGTGCTGTCTGTTCAGGGCTTTCTACTTTTTCAAAGGCTGTCAGATCTTCCCTGGCACCCACAAGGATGAAAGCAGCGGCTTTTGCCGGCAGCCCCAGGCCGGCACGTGCCGCTGGCCGCACGGGGTTTTAGAAGTCAGAGGAACCGGCCGCCTTGGGCTTGGTCTGCACATCAGACGGCCCTGCTCGCGCCGTGCCCTGCGCCAGCCCCGGCCCGCGGCATTCGTGTTCCTGCCCCGGGTCACAGCAGAGGAAGTCAGTAAAATGCATACAGAGAAGCTGCTGAGAACCAGGCCTTCCTCCTCTGTGTTTATAGGTGAGGACGCCCGCTCAGGGGGAAGTAACTTGCCCAGGTCACCTGGGCGTAAGAAGCCCCAGATGTGGGATTTGGGCCCTGGGGACAGGCCCTTGCTTCCCTCCATGCACAAGGGGCTGAGCCTAGCCACGTTCAATATCACTTCCAGCCTCTGCCTACCCACCTCGGGGGACCTGGGAAAGGAAACCTTTCCACCCAGGTACCCCTGTCACATTTTCCGTGCTCATTTGCATGGGCCCCTCTCTGTGCTGAAGCCACCTTCACTTGGGGTCATTGGGGGCCTCAGGCGGGGCTACATGTGCCCAGCTCATCTGCTGCTGGAAGGCAGACTGCGGAGCCACACTTGAAGGCCCTGACGCGGAGGTGCGGGGTCACATGGCCGCCTTTGTGGTGTGCAGCATCCGGTGGGGACAGCTGGGGAAAGTTTGGGGGGAACCTCTGCCTCTCCTCCAGCCCCACTTTCTCCAGAATAACAGAGCAGTTACAGCAGCAGGAAGGATCCCTTCATCTGCCCTTCACCTTCCCAAGAGCTGGCAGGGGCTCAACACGGCCTCTGTGGCCAGTGTAAGTTCAGCCATGGTTTCTAGACCTTTCATCATCTGCTGTGACCCCTTAGGCCAGGTCCCTGTCTCTATCCTCCGTGCCTTGTTCCCACGCTTCCTTCTTTGCTCCAGCCATTGCTGCTGCCTAGAATCCCTGTCCCCACCTCTCCTCCCATCTGCTGTAGGAAACAATTCCTTAAAGGATCCTTTAAGCCAAGCAGAAGTTGCCCTCCCCCGAGGCCTGGCTTCAGTGACAGCCCCACCCCTCTCCATCCACCAAGCACCTCCCCATCTCCTCCCACCTCCAGGGCCTCCGCCTGTGCCCCATTTCCCAGCTCGGGGTCACAGCTGCTGGAAGCGGGTCTGCAGAAGCTTCAGGAAGGGTCTGAAGGATAGGCCACCCAGGATGGAGCGATTGCAGGCTATGAAGCCCAACCTCACAGTCCCAGAGAGGGTGGAGACAGGTCATCGTCGCAGTGGGACGGAGGGAGGTTGGCCCCCATCTCACAACAGGTGTCTCTCTGAGATCTCCAAGTGGTCCCTGTGCCCTGGGCTGGCCAGGTGCAACCCTGCTCAGGGCAGAGAAATCATTCGGTGACCTTTAACTGTTTAAGTGACAAGTTTGCTATTAAAATAACCATGATGGCAACTTAGTTTTGGACACAGTTTTAAGATGTAAGTGAATCCTCACAACAGCCCATGAGGCATGAGAGATGCTGCGGCCACTCTTTCCTCCCTGTGATGGAAAGCCCCGTCTCATCGGGCTGGTGGCCAGAGCTGCCCGTAGTAGTCTGGATCCTTGCCCGTCCGATCCCGTGCTCTGCCTGCGAACGCCTCCCCCTCGGAGCCTTAACGGCATGGGGGGTGCTCCGGAAGCAGACGAGCCTCCGCTAAGGCCTGTCCTCATTCACAGCCCGCCGAGGGACCACCGCAGGTCCTTTAACCTCGCTGGTTTGCAGATGAGCCTTTAACCTTTAATCGAGGACCTTTAAAGCGAGGTCCTTTAACCTCGCTGGCTTTGCAGATGAGCCATCGGAAACCTCGCTGGTTTCCGATGGCTCATCTGCAAAGGGGGGTCACGGAAGGGTTGTTGTAAAGATCCCTCTGGAAGGGTTGTTGTAAAGATCACACAGAACGAAGTGACGCCCTGGGCATGCGCTGGCACCTGTGACTATGCCCTCTCTGGCAAAGCACCCTTGCTGGCAGGGACAGATCCCGGTCTCTCCTCTGAGGCCAAACTCGTGGGCATGCGTGAGCAAGAGCCGCCTCTTCTGTTTGTGGGGCTTGTAATTGATTGTTTTTGTGGCACGGATCTTCCATTGTCCCTTTGGGACGTTGGCACAGTGGGATTATTTTCTGCATCTGACAGGTAAGGAGGCAGAGGCTTGGGAGTGGCGTCAGGTCTCGCAGAAGAGAGGGCCAGGGCTGAGCCCCAGCTCCGTGTGGACCTTCCTGCTGTACTTGCCTGGGTCTTCATTTGTGCTTCCTTTGAGACCTTTCCAAAAACTGAAATCATATTCCCAAGACATCTCACAACCCAGGCTAAATGGACATCCAGCCACCTGCCTGGGCCCAGGCGTCGGACGCCAGCGTCACGCGCGTTTATCCGGGGAAGCACGCCTCCCCCACAGGCGTCTCCCGCTCCGCAGTGACAGGTCACGGTCTGGTCGGTTCTCACTTGCCACCCCAGCGTGGCCGCTGACTCCGGCATCTCGTGCACAGCCCTTCCTCCCTCTGGGCCATCGTTCCCTGTTCTAGAAGGCCCCTGAGGCCCCACCTGGCTCTGCTCCTCCGTGGTCCCCAGCGTGGGCGGCACTGTGATTTCACACGGGAGCGGCTTCCTCATCTCCACCGCCCGCAGGCCTCCCCCAGGAGCGGGCCGAGCTGAAGCTGACTTGCTCGCAGCCCTGGGGAAGCCGCTTTCCACTCAGCCAGGCCCAGGAGGCCGGAATGAGCCTCTAATCGGAGAAGGCCCTGAGGACCCCCACCGACCCCCCCTGCGTCCTTCCCAGGAGCCAGGCGAGGGCGAGGGGTGGGGGGCTGGGGCAGGGCAGGGCAGAGGAGCATCCCCACAGGTTCCAGGGCTGCTGCCTCTCCGGACTGATTCTGTCGGAGGAGAACGAATTGGGCCCAGCCAGGCCTGGACCCCCGTCTCATTTGCCAGAAGCCTTTGGAAGCAGGGGCCGTGACACCTGCTCCTCTCCAGCTCGCCCCAGGAGAGGTCGCTGGAAACGGCTGCCCAGCCTCCCCCAGGCTGGCCCCCGCCCTGCCCTGTAGGACGATGAATCGGCCTAATCAAGTCCCGGGAGGGCCGGGCAGGGCCTGGAAACTGCACAGAGGCTCTGGGACTGCTTCTCGTGACGGCGGCCAAGCCGTGTGCACGCTGCCGCCTGGCCTTGTCTCCCTCTGCACTCTGACTTCTGTCTCAGCTCATGCTATACCTGGTGTTTGGAAAATTCCTGATTCTTCTCGAAGTGCATTCATGAAGTTGACAAGGTTAGCTCTGTGAGCTTGGATCCAGAGGAGCGAGGATAGGTGGGAAGCTGGACCAAGCGCTATCCGCGAGGAGCGTGGCACCGCCGAATTATTCTGGCATCAGCTGACTGAGTGGGTGCTGGGGGGCTCAGAGCCCCGACGGCAGGTCAGGCAGGCCCCAGGTCTAGAAGACCCTGCTCTGTGACTTGCTGTGTGACCTTGGGCAAATTACTCAGCTGTCCTGAGCCTGTGTTTTCTGGCCTGAAAAATAAGGTTGTAAGGACAGAATGAGACAAGAAAGTGCAGGGCTTTGTGTATGGCAAGGCCCCGTAACCAGCAGCTGTTCTTGCACCTTCGTTTCACAGGTGGGGCTCTCGGGGCCGGGAGCTGTGTCTAATAAGCGTCACCTGTCAGCTTGTTTACAGAGGGCCTCCATACCTGTGTCTCCTGTGAGCTCACCTGGAGCTCACCTGGAGGAGGGCGGGGCCCGCCCTCTGGCCAGGGAGCCAGCAGGGAGAACCCACCCTGCTCTCAGTGACTCACAGCCTCACAGGAGCGGCTGGATCAGGACCAAGAAACGAGGACCCACCCAGCCAGAGAGAGGCTGCCGGCTGCTGTCAGCGAGAGGAGGCCCCACGGGAGCCGCCGTCTTGTGGAGGGCTTCCTGGCTGCCACCAGCCTGGCTTTAGGGCCAGAACATTTTTTAGGGACTGGGTAGGGCAGGGTGTTTTGGGGGGTGGGCAGAGCATAAGCAAAGATCTCTGTTAAATACACAGCACAGAGGAAAGGGGACTTAGGTAACAGCCAGGACCCCTCGGTTCTTGCCTTCAGTTCTTGTCCTCTCAGAGGGAACAGGCCTAGAAATCGTAGCCTAAATTCGCCGCGTTCTTCCTACGTGTGGGCGTGGCGGTAAGCGACTTGCAGCGGCCACCGCGTGCAGCCCCAGTCACAGCCCTGGAGGAG
Source organism: Mirza zaza (assembly GCA_008750895.1). NCBI lineage: Eukaryota > Metazoa > Chordata > Mammalia > Primates > Cheirogaleidae > Mirza > Mirza zaza. The sequence goes on along the minus strand of VSMD01115311.1, from coordinate 51,917 downwards.
ACACGCGGCTCGGCTGAGGGGCGCTCTGGGGCCCTGTGGCCGCGCTGCCTGCACAGACCTGCCTTAGCTCCGCTGACAACCACGTCTCCGTGGCAACCTGCCGGCCTGCCCTGGAGACCGGCTGACAACCCGCTCCCGACCGGCTGCGCGTGTGCGGCTGTGCCTGTCCCCACGCAGGTGTCCGGAGACAGCCCGGCTCGGGAAGGCCTGGTCTTCCGCCCAGTTTCTGAGGGCGCCGGGGCCACTTCGTCCCTCAGATGTGCCTGTGTGCACAGGGACGTCATGAGGCCCTCTCCACTCCTGGCGCAGGGTTAGGACATACGGGGACTGACAGGGGGCCCGGTGTCACCTTGTGTGAGGAGTGGCCATGCCGGGGCCTCCAAGCACCCGCAGGGCCCAGCTCCGGGAGCAGTGAGGAGCCCGAGGCAGCGCAGAGGATCTGCGGCTCGCAGACCTCCCATAACACTCAGCCTTGCAAGGCCGGGGCTCCGCTCAAGCCCTTCTGTGCACTCATTGGCTGCGTTCCCACACAAAGTGAACACAGCCTTAGCAGCCGGCCCCGGAGCAATCTCTGTTGAGCAAAATCCACGGACGGGTGTTGGAGGGTGGGAGTGGACCCTTTGCACAGGAGGGAAGCTGCTCTGCAGAGAGGAAAGGAGAGAATTTGGGGCTGCCCCAGAAAGCAGCGAAGGAGGGGAGAGGCAGCTGGTGGAGGGCTCGGTACCCAGAGGAGACTCCCAGACGCCCCGCGGTGTCAGTGCAGCCATGGGGACACAGGCCGAGGGCCTGGGGGACTGGGCCCCGGCAAGCACCCAGGAGTTGGCCAGAGTTTGGAGGAGGGTTCTCAGCTCCTTCGGCCGTGGCACTGGGGACTGAGACAGGGCAGGGACACAGGTCACACTTAGCGCCACTGTGTAGGTGAGGATCTGCGAGGCCCCTCCCAGCTGATAAGCAGTAGAGTCTGGGGTCTAATCAGCGTTCCCCGGTTCTGAACTCCTGGCAAGTTCAGCTTAGCTGATGGCAAATGGTGCCCATGTTCGTCTTCAAACCTGCCTTCCCTCTCCTTCCTGTCCTCCTGTCTCCTTAATTACGACCCCACCTCCGTCCCCCTCTCAGTCAGAAAGGAAAGGATGCTATAGACCATTCCCCACAAGCTAGTGACCTCCCCGTACACCCCCAAAAAGGGTCAGTTATATTATAAAACTGGCCCCTGCAGAGGGCAACGCAGGACCCAAAGGCAGGGCCCTGCGAGGGTCTGCAGGTGTCTCCCTGGACGGAAGGGAAGGGCACGGGGCGGCAGCCCCTCCCGCGGGGAGGCAGAGCAGCGCGTGCCAGGGCGCCGGGAAGCTCCGTCTAGCACAGCAAAGTGGCAACGTGGAAGAATAAAACACCCGTCTATTTAAAAGAGTAACGACAGGGAAAAATACATTTTCATCAGTTTGTCTTCTCGTGGCTGAATCCCCGAAGCAAGCTCCAAATTCCGACGTTAGGAAATAAATCAAAATAACTTTGCTGTGTTTAGCCTCATTTTGCCTCGCCGCTCAGCTCTGAGTTGAAAAGCAACAGGTACCGTGGTGTCTCTCCCAGAAATACAGGCACGGGTTTAAAATGCAATCATGGGGGCTGGTGGAAGGGAAGGGGAAATGTTTTTCTTCGATTGATGTATGATTGCCCCCATGCTGTTTGGAATCGTATTTTCGCTGAGCTCTGCTAAGAAGTGCTATTTACAGGGAGCCTGACAGAAGGAAGCTATTGGGTTTGGCAGGTCTAAATGTATTATTTTAGCAGGTCTCCAAGGAAGATTCTGGGAGGGGCGCTGGCCTTTTGAAGTGCAGAGGACAATGGGGCTGCTCAGCCTCAATCCTGCCTGTCAGGACCAATCCGCCAGCCTGGAAACAGCCCCTGCGCTTTCTGGAGAGGCCCAGCTCCCGCCCCCCGAGGAAGCCTCTTCTCTCCCTCCTCCACAGCCCTTGGCTCCCACTTGACAAATCCCATCAGTCAGTCCTTCACCCAGCAAGGACTTCCCGGTGCATCTGCTGGGCCTGACCCCTTCCTAGGCACCTCGGGGTTCCTGAGTGGGCTCTATCAGGAGGCAGGGCTCTGCAGGAGCTCGAGGGGGAGAAGGGGACAGAAGCTGGCCGAGGAGGAAGCCCCGGACATCTGGCACCGGACCCAGGGGGTGAACGTGCAGGTGGACATCACAGGTGGTGGGTCACAGTGGAAGGCAGCCATGGGTCCCCGATGATAGGTCCATGAAGAAATGGGACAACCAGTGGGAGGCCAAGGCAGGACTACAGCCTGGGTGAGAATCCTATGCGATGATCAGCAGTGACTCTGTCTGAGCCCCTGCTGTGTACCAAGCCTGTGCGAGCACGTTACGTGTGTTGAGTCATTTAATCGTTGCAACCATGTGGAAGGTTTCATCACCATCCCTGGGGCGCTGTGCTCCACCGGGAACAGGAAGTGGATGAAACTCGGTCCCTGCTTTCTAGAGGTTGACGGTCATATGAAGAAAGTGGCCATTTAAATAAATAAAATACCATACAATGCAGGAGGCCAGTGCACCTGCAAAGGGTTTTGCAAGACACAGAGGCAGCACAGAGGGGTGACTGACTACATTAGTCCTCTTGGAGCGTGAAGCAGGGAAGGCTTCCTGGAGAAGGTGATGTCTAATCTGAGTTTTGAAGGATGAATAGAAGTTTGCTATGTGGATGGATGGGGCGGGGGCAGGAGGCTGAGGGTGGGGAGAGCTTGAGAGGATTCGTGAGCCATGCCTACGAACAGAGTGGGGAGGGAGGTTGATTCCAGCTTGGAAGGTTGGGGCTTGGGACAGGGAGCCCTCCGGGTCATGCTGGAGGGGCCAGAAAGCAGCGTATGCTCTGCACCTGGGTCCCGACCCCGGCATCGTTGGCAGTCTGGACCGGATCAGTCTTGCCGAGGAGGCCGTCCTGTCCCTCTTGGGATGCGTGACAGCTCCCACCAGATGCCTGCAGGAGCCCCCTCCCACTACCTTCCAGTCTAACAACCAGAATGCCTCCGACATTGCCACATGTCTCCTGGGTGGCACGACAGCCCCCCGGTGAGAACCACTGACCTGCGGCGTTAAGGAGAAATGCACAAGAAACAAAACAACCGTACACTGGTGGAGCCTATGGGACAGTCCTCTTTGGACAATATCTTAGGTGACAAATCCCTTGTTCTGGGAGGTTGAGGGCAAAGGACAGAGGACTGGAAGAGAGAGGGTCTCAGGCCTCCTGGGCAGACCTTTAGACCCAGAGCAGGAGGTACGCACTCCGTGTGCCGTCATCAGAACACGGCAGTGTCCCTTCCCGCTAAGCTCCCGGCGGGCAGCTCCATGGCCCAGCGGGAAGCAGAGCAAGAGAAAGGTCTGCTGCCCTCCCCCAGAGCAAGATTCTCCTCCGAGGAAAATTCTTTTATCTGACCCCAGGGGCTTCCCTATTCAAAGTGCCTGCTGCCCCTTCACACCCCCGATTCCAACAGGGGAGAGCAGGCTGCCTTTCCTGGTGAGGCTAAGAATTGCCTTCTCCCAGCCTCCTCTTTGCAAAGCAAGAGCTGGTCCTGAGGATCCCGGTTCCAGAGTGAGGAGGGCACATGGCAGGGGTGCCACCGGGTCATGACACAGGACTTGTGGGGGCAGGGGAATGAGGCGGCTTCAGGGGCCCTGAGGGGGGAGATGGCATCATGCCCGGCAAGGAGAGCTCCGTGGAGAGGAGAGGGACGAATCCCCCCACAGCCCCCATGCTGTTGGAGGAATTGGGGGCTGCAGAGCTTGTGTATCCCAGGGGCCATCCGAGGGCTCAGGCTTGAGTTCCTTTGGTCCTGCATTTCCTGAGCACCTGCCACGCACCAGGCACCCACAACTTCATTGCTCCCACAAACTTCCTGCAGGTAGACCTCATTGCCCCTCACTGCAGGTGATAAAACAAAGGCTCAGAGAAGTTAATTAACTGCCCAGGGTCACACAGCCAACAGAAAGCAGAGCAGGGTGGAAACCTCAAGTCACCAACTGTAAGCTGGGTGCTCCTCCACCATGCCATGTCCCTTGGCCACCTGGGTCCATCTTTTAGAGGGAAAAGTAGAGGTGGAAGAGAGGATAAGCAACTTGAGAGCCATATAACAAAGTGGTCAAGGGCTCTGGAGCCAGACTGGGCTCAAATCTTGGTTCTGCACTTGGTAGCCAGAAGGTCCCAGGCCAGTTCTGTGACCTCTCATTACCTCGATTTCCTCATCTGGTGGTGACATGGAGATAATAGTTCCTAACTCACAAATCGTTGCAGGAGTTTTAAGAGTTATACACTTAGCAGGGTGCCTGCCACGCAGCGCCCTAGGTGACTGCTGTAGCTACCACTGCTGCGGTGACTAGTACCCAGCAGGGCGGCCAGAAGCTGGGCGTCCCTCGTCTGTCCCGGGCTCTTCTGCCTGCTCAGGACACCTTCTCCTGAAGCCCTTCTCAAAGGGAGCTTGCTGGGTGGTGTGTGTTTCTCCCGCTGAGTCTGAGGTCCCGGGGTGGGCAGACCTCAGCCCCAGCCTGAGCCAAATGTCACCGGAAAGGCACAGCCTGTGGCTGGTTGACACCCCCACACCGCCAGCCCTAGAAGCTTGCTGCGCCCATGGGCCCTGGAGGCAGAGGGCCTCGCTGTGCCAGCTCAGGAGCTGGGGGCTCTGGACACCGGGCAGAAGAGGCGAGAGCAGTTACAGCATCGGGTCCTCAGAGAGGGGCTGGAGAGGGGCCTGACCTAGGGTGGCCATGTGCAGAGGGCCACGTGCAGAGGCCACTGGGGGTGTCCTGTGCAGAGGGCCCAGGCTGTCCGGGGTGCTGGGCTACTTGTCCACTTTTCCGGGTAGCAGGGCCTTCCTCTGGCTGGGAATTCCCAACTTTTCAGTTCCTGCCTTGTAAGGCAGCAGTCACTGACTTGTTTTCCTGTCTCCCCAGCAGCCAGGGGACAGTCATGACCTTGGCACTACCTAACAGACATGCCCTGGGAGGCTTGGATTTGCAGTTCGGCAGATGAAGAAGCAAGTGCTGTGAGGCCCTCGTCTGGCAGGGGTGCCAGCTGCTGGGTCCTCTCTCCAAGGGGCAGCTATGGCTGGGGCCCAGGGTGGCTCCCAGCGCCCAGTGCCAGGGTCAGTTGTGCTGGCCGAGAGGGCCATGGGGTGGCGGTCGGCCTGGGTCCTGGCTGTGTGTCCTCTACATTTGTGTCTTTGGTCCCCCCAGAGATCGACTTTGGGCTCAATTGAAAATCCTTGAATAAATTCCTTTTCTTCCTAAACGGACTGGATTTCTATAGTTTTCTCTGTCCTCTGTGCCTCCTCTACTCCCTAGCCCCTCTGTCACTCATACCCACCAGGAACAGCCACCTAAGGAGCTAGCAAGTGTGTGTGTGCATGTGTGTGGCGTGTTTGTGGGGCTGAGTGCGTGTGCATGTGCTGGAGGGTGTGTGTGCATGCGTGCGTGCGTGCGTCCAGGGGCGACTGTGTGTTTGGATTTCCCTCAGGGGGATCCAAGCAGGGTTGTGAAGGACAGCTCCGTGCTGTGCTTTTTGTGCCTGACATTTAGACAGGTGAAATCGAGTTGAAATCAACATGGAGAGCAGCCTGGCCCATGCGTGTGTGCATGCGTGTGTGTGTGTGTGTGTGTGTGTGTGTGGCCACAAAATGAGGATGTGCAGCTTGAGAACGGGTGTGAGAGAGGTGGGGCAGTCCCTCTGCCCGGCCTCCAGGGAGGTGGGTTGGGGGCAGAACGTACAAAGCCACAGTCTTCCTGCCCACCTGCCACCTCCCCAGCTCTGGGTCCTGGTGCAGCACCAGCCCTGAGCGGGCGGACGGGTGGAGGCTCAGAGGCCACCTCCAGGCCTCCTCAGATGGCCTGTCCCTTTGTGCCCAGGCCGTATCACTCTGTGCCCAGCACTGGGGGGAGAGGAAAGACCAAGGAGGACTCATCACATGATAGGGTCCCAGGGCTGGAGGGCACCTCTGCGGCCCTGCGCCGTGTTTCCACCAGGCACTCTGCTCTCCAGTCAACCCACGCAGCTCCGCCAAAGCCGAGCTGCTCCGGCGGGACCGCCCAGCCCTCTGCAGAGCTCTGCGCCGGGACTAGATGGTGGGCTTTGCTTCAGAGAAAGGGAACTGCAGCCCGGAGGCGGGCAGCGACTTGCTCAAGGTCTCACAGTGAGTTACCCACACAGCCCCGCTAGTCTCTAGGGGAGAGAGCCCGTGTGCACGTGTGAGCACACACACGCACACGCACACACACAGGTGCACATATGTGTGCACTCAGACAGCACACCGTGCGAAGGGCCTTCACTCCTCATCTCCCGCAAAGCCTGGTCTCGCCTCTGCTGGCCCAGGGCTGACCACACTCCTGCTGGTGCTGCAGTCCAGGGACCCTGACTCAGGGATTGGGGTCTTTCACAGCCAGACCTCAGTATTGCCAAAGGAAAGAATGTTCCAGAAGTCCCGTGTGGCAGCCCTTGGGTTGGAGTTTCATGTGGGTCGTAAGGTTTGGTTCTAGCATAGGAGGAGAGGGGACAGACACTGTGATGAAAGGAGACTGGGAAGGACCCAAGACAGGGGGAGGAAGGAGAGAGGCCAGCCGGGCCAGCGTGGAAATGAGTGGGTGGGGGTGGGAGGCAGGGAGACCAGGCGACAAGGTGGTGGGGGCGAGGCAGGGGTGCCACAGTGCAGTATTGGGGTCACACCCCTCCTTAAATGCAAACTGGTGTTCACAGCTGGGGCCTGGCCACCGCCTTCCCAGCCCCGAGCTGAGAAAGGGACCGGGGCCCAAAGAGGGCAGCCCTGTAGCGGGTCTCCGGGGCTCTGTCCTTCTTGAATCTCACAGGTGCTGATGCAATTCTTGCCCCCAACAGTCTGCACGGGGCAGGAGCCCCCAGCCCCTCTGTAGCTCTGCAGCCACCAGGAACAGCCGCCCAAGGAGCTGGCGCATGCGCGCGCGCGTGTGTGTATGTGTGTGTGGCGTGTCTGTGGGGCTGAGTGCATGCGCTTGTGCTGGAGGGTGTGTGTGCATGCGTGTGTCCAAGGGTGACTGTGTGACCGTGTGCACCTGTGTGTCTGGGCATGAATGCACTGAGTGTGAGTGCGGGAGCCCCGCGCGTCCCTGTGACCTCTCGGAAAGCTTGTTTTGCTGGAAAGGCAGGTGAGGGCCGGCTGGGTCTGGGCCTGGGGAGGGTGGGCCAGGAGGGGCGGGGAGACGCTCAGCCCCCTCTTCTCCCAAACCTTAGAGGGAATGAGCATGGAGCAGTCGCCATGGAGACACCAGGAAGGAGACACCCGCACAGAGCCCAGGATTCTGGGGGTGGAGGGGAGACTCGGGCTTCACCCCAAACTTCCAACCATCCGCCAAGCCTCTCCGCGTGGTGAACAAGTCCTCGTCCAAACACAGGGTGCCCCCACCCGTTCTGGTCAGCCCCTCCTTCGTCCTCCCCACCCCAGCACCCGACGCCATCTCCCTCGTCGCTGGGCCGGGAAGGGCAGCTGCCATGGGGCCCTGCCTGGCACCCGGCCTCATCCTCGCCCATTCCCCTGGCAGTCTGTGCTGCCCTGCACGGTGGCATGCGTGACTGTCTACGTTCTGCCTTCAAGTTAAATAAAATTAAAAATCTGTTTCCTCAGTTGTGCTGGCCACGTTTTAAGTGCTCCGTAGCCACACGTGGCTGGTGGCTACCACACTGGGCAGCACAGATCTGGGACATTTCCACCGTGACAGGAAATCCTATGACAGACTCAGCTGTCACACCTCCTGACCGTGGCTTATGCTGGCGCAACCCCCACGATGTCCGCCTCCCCTCGTCCGCCTACGGAAGCCCTTCTCTAGCCCCCACGCCACCAGCCCACACTGCTCCTCTGTCACCTGCCCGCTCACTCCCGGCCTCCTTCTCACCCCAGGACAGGCCAGGTATCTGTCTCTGTGCACGCCCTTTCCTCTTTCTGGCACCTCGGTCTCGCCCCTGCCACCCACTCTTGTTCTCTCCCTCAACCCCTGGTTTCTCTCTCACCTCTCGGTCTGTCTTGCCCACTTTTGCATTTCCTCCCTCTGTCTCTCTCCTCCCCTCCAACTCCCCTCCCTCTCTCCCTGCTTTGCTGCAGAGATGCTAATTGCACCTGCAATTACCTAATTGCCATGGCAATTAGCCAGTTGCACTCTATTTTGAAGGTGCAAATGGCAAATTGCAGGCATCAGGAGGTAATTTGGGGCACAGAATTGTGCCCAGAGAACTTGGCCTCAGCCTCGGGGCCCAGGGGAGACCTGAGAACTGAGGAGAGGAGGTTTGGGGGTGTGTGAAGCGCTTCTCCCAGGTGTGGGGGGGCGGGCAAGGGTGGGGAGTTTCCCTACCAGCAATTCACATAGTCTCTAGCACAGAGTCCGGCCAAACCTCCAGCTCTAAGTGCAGCGTTTTCCATATCGCCACCAGGACTGATCCTCCATACTCAGCAAGGTCGTTCAAGGTGTGAGAGGGCAGGAGCCCGACCTCCAGACTTTTCAGGCAGCCACAGAGGCCTAGACCATGAGCCCACCCTGGGAGGACACTTCCCGGTGCTGGATGGAGCCCAGGGCAGGAGCGAGGCGCCTGGTGCTGGCTGGGGGTAGCCCCTGGTGAGCAGGGGTAAACGGAGGCTGAAGAGCAGACGCTGCTGAACTTCCTGGGTGGGGCCCAGGGCCCAGCCCCCTCCCAAGGCCCCTTCTCTAGGAGTGAGCACTGCCAGGGGGGAGAGGAAGCAGGATGTCCACTTCCCTAGGGTCCATGTGGCCTCGAGAGCAGCCCCTCCCGTGTGCCCAGAGCCCGCCCAGCCACCTGTTCAGAGACCAGGCGGTGGTGAGTGGTGGAGTGGACGGTGGGTGTTGGAGCCTGGGGCTTGGGAGGAGCCTGTGAGAGGGGACGGGAGCTGATCCCGTGTGTGTCCTTGACCAGAAGCCTGCACTGGGCTCAGAGCCCAGGTTCTGGCCATAACAGGGGAGGGGGCTGTGTGGCACAGGGACAGGGCTAGGAGCTCCCAGGGGACTGGCACTGCCGTTGCACTGGCAAGGGCCAGACACTGTTCCTGCACAGTTTGTGTGAGGTTGGCGACGCCCTGGGGTGCCGACGCGGGGCTGGGGGAGATGGTGGCTGGCCTTGGTTGTGGGCGCCTCAGGGAAGGACGTCCTCAGACCACAGCTGAACCCTGCAGCACGCCCAGCGCGGGATGCAGAGGCGACTAAGCCTGGACGTTGTCCTCGCCGGCTGCGTGCTGGCTCCCTCTGAGACACGGGACGGACAAAGGAGGTACCGGGAGCAGTGCAGGGACAGTGTAGGTCAACATCCACCCAGTGCCCGGCGAGGCCACAAATGCTGGTGAATGAGTGGACGAAGGAGGGAACGAAGGAACAGGATGCTGCCTCCCTGCAGGCCTCAGTTTCCCTACCTGTGAATCGAGGAGGCTGGGCTTAGGTCCTTGCTGTCTCTCACCAACTAAAAGTCACACTGATGGGGTTCCCTCACGCCCCCCATGTACCCCTGCAGGGAGCACCTCCCATCTCTCCGCTATCCACCGAGGCCTGCCGGCCCCCCCCCCCCCCCCCCCCCCCCCCCCCCCCCCCCCCCGCCCTCGAGCTGTGGCTCGCAGCACTGCTCTGGGCACCAGGAGTTTGGGAGCCTTGCGACTCCGGCCCTTGCTTCCTTGCTGAAAGAGGGGATGGAGTCTGGACTCTGTGTTTTGCCTAGCACATTGTCGGACCTGGCGGATGGCTGGCTTTTAAAACCCCAGACCTCGTGGCCTCTAAGGAGTGAAGCAGCTGAGTACAAGCGATCCTCACCCCCTCTGCTGGGGGTGGAGGTGGCTTGGGGAGAGCTCAGAGCTGGGCTGGGGAGGTCGGCCAGGCTGGGGGGCGACAGCAGCCCGCCTTCCCGCCCACCTCTCTCCCTCTGCCGATCCCTGCGCCGCCTCAGCAGGGACGCCCAACAGCACACTGCAGCCCAGTACACGGGAGTTAATTCCGCGGAGGGAAGGCAGGCTATAATAACCCACGGGAGCAGGGGCGGCTGGGGGCAGTTTATTCTCCAGCCGGTGTGGCAGTCTCCGCTCTGGCGACACAGGTTACTGACCACAGGCCCCCTTGCCCACAGAACGGGACTGGAATCAAAAAAAGAGGAACCAGTCGCCCTCCCTGGTGCATCAGACACCTCCAATTGTCACTTCCACGCTGATACTGTGATTTTCCTGCTCCTCTTGCTCCCCAGGCTAACGGAAACAAAACGCCCTCCCCCGAGAGGAGACGTGGTCCTATTCTGGTTCACGGCCCCTTCGGGAGGGAGCTGGGGATGGAGGGGGGCAGAGGGAGGGAAACTGGAATCCAAGCCCGGCTGAGGAAGAAATGCAGTTCGTACACGTCACAGTGGCAGACCCAGCGAGAGCCGGAACTCTGCCTCCTGTGACTCCTAGTCCATGTCATTGCTCGGGTCTGCCCCCTCCCTCCTCTGGATTTGTCAGTTGGGGAAACCGAGGCACGGCGAGGGAAAGTGACTTGCCAAAGACCCCTCAGCAGAGCAGGAGCCAGGCCCTGCGCTCCCTAGCCTGCGGGGTGCTGCCCTAGCTCTCTCACCTCCTCCTCACCTGACTTCCCTCCACCCTCTGCCCGACTCCCTCCAAAGGGACTTAGAAATTGAAAATCCTCCGATCCCCTATCCTCCTCTGGCTGTCTGAGCAGCATGTGCAAGTTGCCAGAAGATTCTTACTCTAAGCCTCTGGCCTCGGAGTTCTCCCTGGCCCGCCAGGGTGGGGACAGAGGCATGACACTCTCACACAGGGCTTTATTTGGGGCACTCAGCTAGCCTATACAATGCCTGTGGGGGAGTTGGAAAAAGGCCCTCCATCTGGGCAGCCACAGCCCGTTCCAGGGCTTGGCCAGTGGGCCAGAGTGGGTTTCAGGTCCCACTTGCTTCAGCCCCACCCAGGGTGCCTTGGAGCAGTGCACGCACTGCACAGCCTTCTCCAGAGGCCTGCCCGCCTCTGTCTTCCTGGAGGCCAGCCAAGCCCCCAAAGCTCTCCACGAGAGTAGAACTTTCATGAAAATAAAGCGAAGCCCCCTCCTCTTTTCTCCCTACCCCCAAACTCAGCCCCCTCTCCCCAGCATGTGCTGTGAAAAGCAAAAGACAGACATAGCTGGAGGCTGCGTGGGAACTGCAATGGCCCTTTCCCAGAGGAGCAGAGGGCTTGGGGTCCCGGCACCGGGGTACTGAAAAGCCCCACCTTGGGGAGGGGACAGAGAAATGGCCAAAGCCAGAAGGGCAGCGCCAGGCCAGACTCCACCTGGCTGACCCAGAGGTCCGGCCCTGCCCTAGGCACATGGGCTGTTCCATCCCCCTGGGCCGTGTCCCGGTGGCAGCTGTGGGGGGAGAGAGGCACCATTCCGGGCAACGGAGAAAAGAGGTGGGCAGGAGGCGGGGTGACACCTACTAGCAACCTCCTGGCTGCCCCATGACCCACGGCCCAGGCGACACCCCTCTGGCTGCCCCATGACCTGCCACCCAGGGCGACACCCCTCTGGCTGCCTGCTCCACCACACCGTCTTTCTGTGACATTTCAACCATCTTTGGTGACATTTTGCACGGCAGATGTCAAGCGTGGATTAAAAACCAGTCCATCTTGCTATTACCATCCCTAATCACTCATCGCCAGCCGAAGGCTCCCTGTGGAGGAAACCAGGTTCGACTCAGGCCCTCGGGCCCCACAGACCTTTTGCTGTGCTTTTGTGCCTTTTCAGAAATCTCCACGGCAAAGCCTCCTTCCCACGGCCCACCCACACACGTGAGCATGTGGCAAACCCACGCATTGGCACTGCTCTCGGGGTCCTGCTGGCCTGTGCCTCGCTCCAGCCTCCTCCTCTGGGCAAGGCTTCCCGCTCTCTCTCCGCCGTGCGCCAGCGCTGTGGGGCAGGGCCCAGGCGAAGGCCCTTCCTCTTCCCTTTCCTCTCTGGGATGTGGGCCAGAGGGGGTGGAGGAAGGGGGAGCGCGATGGGTAGACGGTGGCCTCCTGGGCCTCCCACACACCTGGGCCCAGCCACCCCAAGACCCAGCCACCTCCACGTGGGGCTCCAGCCCTGTGGTCCCAACACCCCGCCTGCGGGTGGGTCCAGAGTGTTCCCTGCCCCTCAGAGCCCCGCTCCACCGCCAGCCCCTCTGCCCTTCCTCTGCCTCACTCCCTCTCTCCTGGCCCCTGGCCACCAGCCTTTCAAGAGGCCTGACCCCTCTGCCTCTAGAAACCACCCTCCCCTGACCCCGGCCCTTCAGGCCATTGTCCCAGCCCCGCCTTTCCTTCACAGCCAGACCTCTCAGCCAGTGTCTGCCCAGGCTGCCCACTTCCTCACCTCCCCCAGCCCGTCTGGCTGCCGCTTCCTCCACCCCAGACGCCGGCCTCCCTCGGCCACCTTTGACCTCCTTGTTGCTAAATCTAATGAGCCTATTCACTCCGCATGCACACTGCACGGGGCCAAAGACCAGGCCCTCCGCTGGCCACTTCCTTCTTCCTGACACACTTTCTGGCCCTGGCTGCTGACACCAGCCTCCCGGCCTCCCTCCCGGCCTCCCTCCCGGCCGCGGCAGCTCCATCTGTGTAGAGAGGGCTCCGCGTCTTCTCAGCAGCCTGGGCCTGGTTCTGTGCAGCAGGACGGTGGCGAGACAAGCCTGTCGCACCTTATCGACCTGCTCTTCTCACTCTTCTCCACGGCTTCTGGGTAGGCCCCCGAGGTCAGAGGCCATATTCTCTTTCCTTCTAGCGCCTCAAAGGGCCCAGACAGTGCAAAGCATCAGGCCCCTAACCCATTCGGAACGCACATCTCTTCCAGATAGAAGCCCACTCCCGTGTCAGGGACTTCTCAGAGGCTAGGGCAAGGGTCCCCTCCAACAGGCCATGACCCCCTGGTCATGCTGACCTACATGCCCCGCCCTGGATAACACCCTCCATGGCTCCCCACTGCCTGTCCCCTCTGCCGGGGCTCTCCTGTGCCCTTCTGGCCTCCCCTCCCACAACTCCTCCTCGGGTGGCTTCTCTGTGCTCCAGAACATATGCTGCTTTCCGGACGCATCAATACTTTCTGCCCCCCTCCGCAGTGCCTTTCACATTTTTATCTCCTGCAAACTCCTAACCATCCTTCAAGGCTTTCTTAAAAGTACCCTCTACCAGAAAGTGTTCCTTGATTCCTCCTGAGCACAGTGGTCTCCCCCTCCCCAACCCCAAGAAGCCTGTGCCCAACTTAGAGAAGGTGGCATTTGCCATCGTGCGTCACAATCAGCCGTTTTCCCTGCTTTCCTCTGCCTCTGTGAAAACGGGCCTGTGTCTTGCCCGTGTCCCCATCTCCAGGGTGGGCATAGCCTGCTCAGCACAGGTCCTGATCTGTCTTGGATGAGGGGGGGACTGGAATGAATGAAGGGGAGGTAGGAGAGCAGAGTGGTTAGGGCCGCAGGCTCCGAGTTTGAAGACATGCGTCCAAACTGAGGCTCTGCCGCCAGCTGCCTGCCTGACTCACCCACGACAGGTGTCACCATCCTCATTGACACTCTGGAAGTAAGAGCAGTGACTCCTTCATAAGCTGCTGTAGGGACTCCATAGACGCATGCACTGAAATCTTCCCACCGAGCCGGACACGCGGTGAGCACTCCCCAGACAGCAGCTCTTGGAGTTTCGAGTCATCCTTACGGACGTTCCCACTGGGAGGACCAGCGGGCCGAGGGGCGGAGAGCGTCCAGGCAGCCCCCCGTGGGAGGTGCACATTTCTTCAGACCAGCTCACTCCTTTACCTCCCAGCTCAGCAGGCCACGTGCACCTGGGATAACCCCAGCTCGGTTCATCGGAACCTGAACCAATGCTCTGCGGGGCCAAGGGCGGCCCCCTGACCACCCCAAGACCACGGCCCTCCTTCCTTGGCATTTCTGTCTCTGCCCCAGACCTGCATGGCCCAGTGGTGGCTTCACAGCGCTTTGTCGGTGCGTACCAAGGAGGTCGGCCGTGGCCTCCGAGAGCCGCCACCTCCTCCGTCAACACCCTCCCTCGCCCCAGAGAGCGAGCGAGCCCTCACCCAGGAGCTGGGGACCTGCCAGCCGGCCGGTGTCACTCGGGGCCTGCGCCCGCCCTTCTCCTACCGCTCTCTCCCGGCGCCTCCGCCCTCGACACTAACCCGCGTCCCCACTCCAAGTGGCAGCAGCCAGTGGCTGTCGGCCTCCCTGGAGCCGTGACCCTGGCCGGCGGGAGGGGACCGGCCTGTCGCCCTTCAGCCGCTAACGTGGAGCCTTAATGAATACGAATCGCGCCGCGCCCCGGCCCCATCACATTCCTTCACACCTCGCTGAGCCCAGAAAGGTTACTCAGAATTAAATGTAAATCACATATTTACTGGTATGAATCAGATCGCAGTGTCACTTTCTCACAACAGAGAATTTAATCACACTGCGGCCTGAGGGCTTCTGCTCTCCTGAGGCCACCGCCTGTCCCTGCCCTCCGCCGCGGGGTGCCGCCGGGGCTCCCGGGGCCTGGGAACGGGCAGCGGGCACAGTGGGAGCCCCAGGGCTGGCGTGTCCCGCCCTTTGGTACCCAAGTCACGGCTGCCTTTTAACATCACATCAGCGTGAAGCCGTCACAATGGGCGAGGCGGCATGTTACATGCTGTGGACACTTAGCGAGTATTGAATAATCACAAGAACATCGCCGCCAAAAGGCTGCTGGCAGTGACCTCTTCTCCCAGGCTCGCTTGTGTTTCAGCGCCGAGGGGGAAAGGAGAGGGACACATGGAAAGGCTGCTCCGTGCGGCTGTGTGCAGAGGCGGCGGGTAGAAGGAGCTCTGGCTTTGCAGCCGGGAGGCCGGGCGCAGAGCCCAGCGTCGCCGCTTGCTCTCCCGAAGGGCTGCGGCAGTTCACGGTCACCGCAGGGTCTTTGTCTGTACAGTGGAGGCCGGCGAGGTCCTGCCGCGGGGCCGGTGCGTTGCGTGTGGGAGCATTTGCCAGTAGTGTGGTGCTCTGCAAACGCAGAGCAAGCGTCACTGGCCAAGGCATAAAGGGGTGGTCTCAGCCCCCTTTGCCATGCAGCAGGGCCCTTGGTACGAGTCCCCGGCAGGCAGGACACCGTGTCGTGGAGAATGCATCTCGTGAGACCTCAAGGCAGAGGCGCTATGGGGACGGAGGGCCTGGTGAGGACAATCCCTGCTCCTGCCTAGTGGCCGTTTGGCCCCAGAGTAGCCGTGAACTCCCCCGAGGTTCCCAGGAGCCAAGGAAAGAAAGGAGGCCTGTCCTGGAGCAGAGAGGCTCAGACAGTGCGGGAGAGACCGGTCGCTGTGCAAACCATCGAGTGCCACACATAGCCGGGGGCTTCATGTGGCCACTTCCCTCGCATGGCAGGGTGCCAGGGACATCTGCTTTCCGCAGCATGTCTCAGGCCCTTCCCTCCCCAAGCTTCCTCCCTCAGAGGCTGGTCTCTGGGCTGACGGCCGTGCACGGGAAGCTCTTTGGGGTTTGGGAAGCCCCGTGCAGGGCAGGAGCGTGCGGCTGACTTAGGAAGACAGGTCATCGGTGCCGGGGCTGCGTGGTGGCTTCCAGCTCCTCACGTGGAGGAGTTGGCCTTCTCTAGTGAGCCCCAGGCTGAACGTCCTCCTCCCCCAAACTTCGTGCCCAGGTGCACCACCAGAGCTAAACGGCCCAGCAGCCCTTTCTTGCCAGAGAACTTCCTAGCTGGGAACTATTTTCCGGAAAACCTGAGCCCACACTGTCTGTACAGGAAGCCAGTGCACATTGTATGTGTGTGTTTAACCCAAAAAGCAGATGCAATTTCTTCATGGGCCAGGAAACCTCCCTTTTCACAAATTTTAAGGAACACAAGTCCCTGGGATTAAAGTCAAGGAGCTTTCTTTTTACAGCTAGTCCCAGGCTTAGAACAGCCCTGGCTTTGTTCATGAACTCGAGTTAGGGAAATGTCCACTGGAATTAGGATTCCATCCCAAGAGAACAGCGATTGTCCTCACTGGGTCCCCTTGGTGCCTCCGCCTTAGGTCTCCCGGAATGCCTTCTCTACGACAGCGTCCTGCCTGCCGGGGACGCCCATCAAGGGCCCTGCTGCATGGCAAAGAGGCGTGACAAGGGGCACGTGCCATGGGACCCCCAGGTCTGCTCATGCACCCAGCACTCAGAAGCAGAGGCCTTGGGGGAATGGCTTGGGAAGGCTGAGCCGGGTGCCAGTTGGGTTGGAGGACTGTCCTACGACGTGGTCGGTATGCCTTCCGATGGGCACGGACTGGCGCTGTGTCCCCACTGCGGGGATACGTGGGCCTGGGAGTCAAGGGTTGAGAGTCTGTCCCTGTCACCATCACTCCCAGTGACCCTCCGGCCGGATCGACATTTCCTGCCTGCACAACCCTTAGGCTCTGTGAGGCCAGGGCTCCTGGCCCCAGGCAGCCGACAGCTCTGTCGCGGGGTCAGTACTTCTTGCAGGTGATACTGAACAGGTCCCACTGGACTTAGAGCTGTGGCTGCCACCTGTCACTGTGGGGTCCTGGTGGAGTAGCGGGCAGTGAAAGGAGTTGCCATGCTGGCAGGCCATCCACCCTGATTACTGGGGGGCAAGTTCTGTGGCTGCCAAGGCGGGCAGGGATTCGCTGCGAGTGCCATCGTGCTGGAAAGGTTCTGTGAGTGATCACTGCAGCAGTGGCAGCTCCACAGGCACAGGACAGAGCCGGGGCTCAGAGCCCCTGGCATGACGGGCTGGGTCACCCTGCCCAGTAAGTAGCTCAGAGCAGCCAGGTGCTCGTTGGGGACGAGGAACATGAAAACCGGGTAATGTGCGTGAGATTGAAGAGCACCTGCCACAGCCCCAGGACAGGCGGCAGCAGCAGGGACTGTGGCTTGCGGCACTTATGCCTTCTCAGAGATTCGAAGGAGGCTCTGTAGTCATTGGACTTGCACCCCCTCTTGGAGGGAAAGAAGGACACCCAGTTTTCACAGAAGACCGAGCCCCAGATTGCAATATGGGAGTGGGACACGACAGGAGGGCAGACGCAGACGGGGGTGGTCCGGGTGACATAGAGACACTTCTACGCCGTCCTTCTCACCCTCTAGACTGCCCTCCTCCAGGCTCCTGGACACTCCCCCCACTGCAGCAGCCAGCTCTGTGACTCCAATCAAATGAATGTAGCCACAACCCCAAAGCATCTCGTCTCGTCTCTGTGTGCACACGTGTCCCTGCTGTGGGGCTTTCCCGTGGGTGTTGAGACCTGAAACACAGCAAGACATGCACGGCTCCCACACGTGTGCAATGGGAGCATGCAGGAGTGACTATCCCGGGGAACACTTCGAGCAGTGGGATTCCGGAGCCTGTGGGTAGATTCTTCTCCCTTTCTTCCCGCGGATGGACTGTTTCACGACGCAGTCACTTCATGGCCTTTCGAGAGATGTTTCCCTGAGATGAACCAATCGGCCACGCCTGATGCCACTGGCTGGCCTCCGTTGTCCTGCACGCTGGTGCTGACTTTGCCTCTCCCCGGGGTCGCCGAGCAGGGCCCTCGCTCCGGCTGCCTGGCATCGCACTCCTTGAAAGAACAGTCGCACGCAGCCTGTACCCAGGCCTTGCCCTACAGAGAATTTCAGCTAAGGTAAGGTGTTCAAGCCCCTCGAATTTTTGCCCCGAGGCTCGACAGCGGGCACCGTGACCGTCTCCCGGTTCCGTGTTAGGGAGGAAGGCGGAAGGAAGGTCAGCCTCCATCCTGCACCGAGTCACGGGGAAGTCGCAAAGGCAGAGCCTGCACCTGGCCCTGCCTCCAAGCCTGGGCTCACTCCAGGGCATGGAGACGCCACTTCCGGGAAGCCTTCCTGGGAGGGCAGGCTGAGGGTGGTGCGGCTGGGAAGGACGGGAGACGGCTCACCTGGGAGAGCCTGCTGGGCCGAGGGGGCGGCCAATGTCGGCTGGGAGGTGAAGCAGGGCAGGGAGCTTCGGCGTGGCCGGCACAGGTCTCCCGCCAAGGAGTGGCAAAATCGAGACCCTAAGAGGGACACTGGGTACACAGCCCGCAAGTGCCTCTGAACGGCAGCACGAGACACTCGGGGAAGTGAGGAATCCAAGGCTTAAGGCTCAGAGGCTGTCTCAAGAGCTGCCTCCTTTGTTTATTACTCCTGGAGTCACGGACGCCCCAAAGGGTGACACAGGGGAGACCCAGGACCCCTCCCTGCCAGGGTTTCCCATTTATGCTCTTGGGAACTCTTGTGCTTCCAAAGACGTTGACAAGAGTGCCACAAAAGAACAGCCTCCTTCTAGAAGGTCCTAAGGTGCTGTGTCATAGTGAAGTCCCATAGCACCTGCCGGCCAACAGGTATGCAGACAACAGCAACAAAACCCTGACTCTAGCATCGCCCTAGCTCATTAGACCATGTAACCTAGCAAGGAAAAAGTTTTTTCCTGAATGACAGATATTTTCGTCTTATAGCCTACTCTGTTCTACAAAGCAGGCTATAGCATAGTGTTTGGAAAAACAGTGAGCTAACTCGGTGCCCTCATTTGACTGTGGAGGGAAACCACAGACCAGAGAGGTGAGTCAACTTGTCCAGAGACACACAGCAGGAGCGCACACATCCTGATTCCGTGGCCGGGGCTCTTTCTTCAACCTGGGAGAAATTTCCACTGCATGATCGTTGCCAAGCTATTAATGAAAATGAGACCTAAATTAGCTTCAGGAAATGAGGTTTTAGCATTGGAAAGTTTTGACTATTGAAATTGGGAATGCAAATGGGTATGTGTGCTAGAAATCAGCTAGCAAGCAAGAAGGAAGCTCCACAGACCCGGCCATCGGAACCCGTGGCACCTCTTTGGGCCTTGGTTTCTCGTTTTGTGAGGTGAGATGGGAGTGAGCAGGCTAGCCGGTTGCCAAGGCTTCTCTCAGACGTGGCGAGATCTGTGATTTCAGAGACAAGGATGAACAGTGGAGAGGGCTGGGGTCCTGGGGTGGGGGACCCCGCCAGGAGGGGGAGACCGGCCGGCCCCGCGTCTGGCCCCGGGCAGGCTGCCCAGCTGCCCACTGAGGAGGCCCTTTCCCCAGAAGCAAAGTGTGCGTCTCACATTAACTTGCAAGGCAGCGCTGATTAGTAATTAAATGGCTTAAAAAAAATAAAGCCATTAAAGCTAATGCCATCAAAATCAGAACCTCAGACGCTGGCTCATAATTACGAGTGTACCTTGAGACTCACAGGAGAGGACATTTACATTTTAACACGCACACTGCACAGGCATTAGTATCCACCCCCACCCTGCTGCCAGCATCAGGGGACCCGCTGATGGATTCATTTGCTTCCCAGCCTTACTCTGATCCCGGGAAAAGCAGGTCATCCCGCAAGCAGGCGGTGAGGGGAGGGGTGGGAGGGGCTTTGCGTGAGTTGGTTTCAGCCCGGCCACGCCTGGCCGTGTTACATTGCTCGAGTTACCCGATCACCTTGGCACACCTCATTTTGCTCATCTTAAAGCGGTGATAACGATGCCCATCTTGTAGTGCCGTGCGAAGGATGAAATGAGTCATGCATTTCTAAATGCAACCCACAGTCCTTATTAGACCTGACGGCACTCAGCGGGCACTTGTCCTGCGTATCCTGGGCTGAGCGCCTACAGTGTAGCCAGTCCCTTGCTGCGCGTTGCCGGGGACCAGGGAGGAGAATGTGGGGCCCTGGAGAAGGGTCACTGTCCCTGGGAGACGAGGTGAATGAAGGTGAAACCACTGGGCTCATGGAGCCAAGGGATCAGGGCAGACCTGCAGTGAGGACGGCCACGGGGCAGTGCTGTGCACTGGGGAAGAAGCGCTTGCAGCCCAGTGGCGACAGGTGCATTCGCAGCACCTGCTACACGCCTGGCCTCATGCCGGTGCTTTACACGCACGGTCTCATTTGATCCACACACCACCCCCGTTTGGCAGACGAGGACATCGGGGCTCAGAGAAGCCGATCGGCTTATTCAGCATCACAGAGCTGGGAGCGGAGGAGCCATCGGTCAGCTGGGAGCTGGGAGCCCCACAGCCCACTGTCGTCTCATGGCCCCAGGCTGCATGCGGGCAGGGGAGAACAAGGGCCTACACCGCCCCTTAGGTGCCAGGCTGCAGAAGGGTCAGGTGTCAGAGGTTCCTGATGCCAGGCTGAGAGGCAGACTTGGCCCAGAAGGTCCGAGAGGGAAAAGTCACCCCCAGCCCTCACCAGACCTCACAGTCTCGCCTCTGAGCCATGGTGAGTCCCCTCACTCAGGTGTGGGCCTCCCCTGGAGCAAACCCCCTTGTCAGTCACCCTGGCAAGGTTTCTAGGCCTGCAGATCCTAGAGCTCCAGGCTGTCCCTTCACCTTTGAGAGCAGCCACTCGGAGGAGAGAACTAGCAAACAGCCGGGTGAATCTGCCAGGCCTGCATTCTAGACTTCTAGAAGATAGTCCATTGCTGTGTGACTTTGGGCCAGTCCCTTCCCCTCTCTGGGCCTCCACTTCCTAGTCTGTAAAATGAGAAGGTGGGATAAGACAAGCTCAGCGGCCCCTCCCAACCTTGACTGTCTGATTCTATGTGAGCCTTTGTAGCTTCTGGAATTTTTTAAAAATAAAGCACCTGCCCTTGGTACACAGGCTAATGAGACTTTCGACTCTCCTTATTTCCCCCCAAGACTGAACTGTCCAGGGGCTAAGAAACAAAAGCTTGGGGGCCTTTTTAAAAAAAAGAATATAAAATATCAGGGCCAGACAGGCCATTTTCAGACAGTCCCTGGGGCCTAGTCAGCTATTAAAGATGGAAATTATATATTCATAACACAGGATATTGCTGCTTGCTTATTTATAACTTGCTCCATTTCCAGAATATTTATTCTAGACGAGGAGGCTTGATAATTTTCATCCAATCTACTCCTCATAGCTTAGGGCAAAAGAAGGAAACAGCTCAATTGAAGGAGCAGTTTTCTATTATCGGCAGGTAAGAAAGGAACACGCTGCTCTCTCTGCAGGCCGGCGCCTCCTCCGGTCTGCACCAGCCCCCGGGGCGCCCAGCCAGGCCTTGACACCCCCAGCACGGTCCTCTCCAACAAGGCAGGACGTCGCACAAGAGGGCAAAGCAGCACGTCCACCACCCCTCCTGTGACCCCGGACGAGGGCATGCACTTGCTCAAGGTCACAGGGACTGGGACACACACGTGGGCAGAGCTGGGGGTGAGCCCAGGCACCCCGAGTCTCGGGCCAGCACTGCTCAAGGAGGGAAAGGGAAGGAGGGAGGACCTACTAGCTGCCAGTCTCTGGACTAAGCACTAACTCCCAAGCTGTGAGATATCATGAAGCACCTACTGTATGCCTTGCCCTGTGCTGGGCTGTGCATGGGACAAGGAAGCAGGGACAGGTGCTCTAAGGAAGGGTCCCTCCGAGAAGGTGGGAGCAAAGCACACTGCGTCGCCAGCCAGTCCTACCAATCCGGACGCCCCTCCTCCGCTAGGTTCATTAGTGTCACTCCCACCAGACAGAGGACAATGAGGAAGTGGTCCAAGGTCACAGAGCTGGTAAGGAAGGGGCAGGGCTGGGATATGAACCCACCCTTGTCAGATTCAGGAGCCCTGCTCTTTCTAGGACACCCACACCCTCTCCTGGTCAAACCGCGGACAGCTGAGGCTCTTTCTGCCCCATTTCCCGTGGGCACTCTGGCTGTGAGCACTGCCACACCCTGCAGGAACACAGAGCCAGGCCCTATTACAGGGAGAGAAACCGGACGCCTAGAAGCCATTTCGTGATTGTCAGAGAAAGGCTATAAGCCAGGATGTCTCCAAGTCCAACCTAAATGTAACCTCTGACTGCCATATACCGCGCGCGGGCACACACACGCATGCACACACATGCACACATGCCAGGTATGGCTGGCGTGTTGCCCCGTCTGAACATTTGCAGTGACACATCCCCTGCCTACTTGCTTGGCGAGGCTGGAAACCCTACTTCGAGTAAGAATCACCCAGATGGAAAGAACGCGCGTTTGTGCTGTGTCATTTGTGCATTCTGCAAACATTCGTGGAGCACCTGTGACAGAGCTGGCCCCAGGCAGACACAGGGTGACAGTGTTGAACAGGGGAGGCAGGCCCCGGGCATGCCTCCTTCAGGGCGTGGTTTGGTGGAGGGCCTAGGACAGGGCCTGGGCCCTGGGCGAACTGGGCCGGGGAGGGGTCGGGAGCCGCAGCAAGAGCAGGGCACCTGCAGAGGCCCTCCGGGCAGGGGGAGGCTGGAGAGGGGCCCCAGGCCGGGCCAGACCTGCAGGTCCTCCCCACCGCACTAGGGATTAGGATCTTTGTCACCAGGGCAATGGGAAGCCATTGAACAAAGAAAGGAACGGAGTCAGATGGGTTTTCAGTATGTCTGAGAGCTGAGCAGGAGGGTGTGGGGGAGCCAGGGCCTCCTGCCACAGCTGACGGCTCCTAAAGCAGCCTGCGTGTGCGTGGCGTGCACCTCCAGGTTCCTGGGTAGCCCTGCTATGGAAGCCTCCCAGCGCCGAGCTCAGGAAAGGCCGAGGACCACCTACATCAGAACCAGGGCCGGGGAGCTGATCTGGAACCAGGAGCTCTGGGGCTGTCCCGACAGCTGTATTTTATGAGCTCAGCAGGAAACTCAGAAGCAGAAAGCTGAAGGCCTTTAACTCGGTCTCTCTGAGGTTCGGTCTGGAGAGAGTCCTGGCACCCGGGGATTCTCCAGCCGCGAGGGCAGAGGTCTCAGCCCACCTGTGCTTTAGAACCGTCTGGAGGACCTTGAGCCTCAGGCCCTGAGCTTCACGCGCAGAGGTTCTGGTGCGCTTGGTCTGCGGGGCTGGGCCCGTTGACTCTAAACCCTCCCCAGGCGACTTTGTGGTGCAGGCGGGGGTGGGGGGGAAGGTTTCTGAGTCTTAATCAGGACATGATGGGGACATTAGGGGACAGAGGCAGAGACCCAGGAGCTCGGACTCCACTGATTCAGCCTTGTCTCTTCCACACACCCGCCTTCTGCACGCGCCAGGCCCCGCGCGGGGTGCCGGCGCATCCCGTTCCCAGGGCGGCTTGGCGTGAGCAACGGTGCCTGGGCCGTGTCCCAGCGCCCGCACTCTCCCGGGGCAGGAAACTCGCATGCTGAGAACGACCAGGCCGCGGAGTCTCTCACCACCTCATTGTCCCACCTGAGGTCCGGCGAAGAGAAGGGACTGCCCCAAGGTCACACGGGTGTGGGGTGAGAGATGGCTGAGCACAGGACAGAGGCGAAGCTCCCGGCCCGTCTTAGGCCCCTGGAACCGCGTGTGCATAGCAGGGGGACTGAGCACTGCATAGGGATGTGGGGCAGGGTGGGCGAGGGGCCGGTGGGCGAACTTCCAGCACAGGAGGAGCATGGGCCCGTCACAGCCCCCGCAGCCTAGCCGCGCGTGCAGTGCCCGCTGGAAACCGGGGTCCATGCAGTGCCCACCCTCTTTGTAAATGTGGAAACTGCGGCCCAGGTGCAGGGAGGACACGCCTGGAGTCACGCACACACTCTGACACACACAGATGCTCACACAACATGCATACACAGGCACACGCACAACACGTACACTTACATACAGATACAGACACATACACACACAGACATGCACACGTACATACACTCAAATACACACATGCAACACTCACATATACACGTGAACATATGCAAATGCACCTACACACACAGCTCCCTAGACACACACGGCCTCCAGGGTTCTTTCCGAGTACTGCTCCAGGGCTCAGCGGAGTGCAGCTTATTGATTCTTCGGCGCTGTGGAATTTATTTCTGCATCTTTTAAACCACAATTCTTGCCCAGGATACCCTAAACCTTAATATCAGATGAATCATAGTGACATGAGGTTTTGGGGGGTCATTGTCTTTTCTATTTCTTTGAATCGATAAATCATTTGTAAATGCCTTTAATAGAGACAAATGAAAACCAGCCTTACCTTACTATAAAATTGATATTTTCAGCCTCTAAGTACAGTTTCTCAGCCCAGGTGTCTACAGAGTCTATAAACACGGGAAGCCCCTCTTCTAGGAATTTAAGGTTGCTTCGATCTCATCGACCGAGGTGACCAGGCGCCTTCGTGCACCTGGCTGAGGTCCTGGAGCCTGGGCAGGCCCGGCCCTGACCACAAAGGGCCTCCTCCTCCACACGCCTGACACGGCAATGCTGGCTAAAGAGAGCCCCCTCACTGGGCACATCACAGGTACTGACAACACTTGTCCTCAGGAACACGCATCCAGCCACGCCGACTCGCCCAGGGTCACATGCACACATGCATCCATGCAGATAAAAGTGCACACACATGTGCCTCTGCCACACACGTGTGGGACCTACCTGTGCACATACTCCAAGGCTCCTTATTACCTACAAATACAGAAGGATGTGTGTGAGAGAGAGAACGAGAGAGACAGAGAGACTTTATTTTATAGGAAGCTAGGGGACAATAATTTTGGATTCTATATTTTTAACTCTAAGGCCTAAGGTTTGGAACAATCTCTTCTCACTTCCTCTCCCTTCCCACCCTGAGCCCTACGTTTCATTTCCTGGGAAACCAGCAAGTGAAAAATGCTGAGGACCTGGGTGACATCAGCAGGTGACACGGGGCAGGAGCGGGGACTTCCTCCATCATTTGCTATTCAGACAGGAGCAGCCCAACAAATTTCAAGCCAAAGACACTGCCTGAACCCACATACAGGTCATGTTTAAACGCCCAAGCCGGCAGAGGGTTAAAAGGTATTGCTGCTTTCTGCAAAGCCCACTGTGACTCTCTCCGCCAAGGCCAAGAGCAATTCTGTAGTGGGAAGGTGCAAGAGCCTCCCAAGACAGTCTCCTGGAAAATAAACCCTCACGTGGCATCTCACGGGAGGAACAGTTAACAGAAACGCAGTCTCGCGTTTCTGAGGAGGTGACGGGCACAGGCTTTGCTCCTATGGACCCTGGGGACAGCATGTCCCTTTGCTATGAGTTGAGGAGCATAAACTCAGCTTTGCCCCGACACAGACAAGCTGCTCCAACCCAGAGCCACTAGGGAGTCCCTCTCACTGTCCTTCGCATCTAGATGAAAACACGTTCATCTCAGATGCCCTCCTGATGAACAGAGCGGCGGCAGAACCCCAAAGAATGTCTGACCCAACATCAGCCCCCCCTTGGCACAGCGGCAGCCAGTAGTCCCAGGGGCGGGCCCCGGACGCTCTGGAGGCCTGAGCGTTGGCTTCTGAGTCATTGTGCAACCTCAGCTGCCACTTAACCTTTCTGGGTGTCAGCCTCACCTCCCTTGCAATGGGAGGCTCATTATTCCCTTGCAGTATGAGGCTCTGGAGGTTCCCAAGTGGCCCGTTCCAGAGAAGGTCTACAATGCACGAAAAATAAACTTTTAGAGGTTATTCTTACCAGAGACTCATTGATCCCATCAGAGGAGAAGACCATTTCCCTAAAGTTGGGACAAGTGGGTTGACTGCTGGAAGTTTGCCCAGAATGCCGGAGTTTACAAAGCTCTTTGGGAAAAGTATTTCCATTATGCTCCCAACACCCCTGCAAAGAGTGCACAAAATATTTTGATCCCAATCCTGTAGGAGAGAAAATCGAGGCCCCAGGGAGAGAGTGCTTTGCTCAAGGTCACACAGATAATTTGTGACTTCAACCCAGCACAGATCTGTGGTCTTGTGACTCAGAACATTCCAAAGGGCTTCAGAGTTGAGGTGGTATCTTCACAAATCCTGTCCCGTGGTGTGAGAAGACTGATCCTCAGCCTATAGTCACCAGCCTTGATCCAGCTGGACATTCTTGCATGCCGAGAAGGCGGCAAGCATGGCTGTCATCACTCTAATCCTTGCACCTGGAATAGTGCCTGGCGCAGGACAGGTGATGGGAGAACATTTTTAGAATGGATGGGAAATGGACGCTGCTGGTTGGATGGTAGGTGGAGACGTGCATGCGTGCATAAACTGACAGAGGATGGTTAAGGACTCCGGAGCAGTACAAACTTCTATTTTACTTCTGCCTCCATCTTCCTGAATGTGTGCCTTTGGACAAGCCACTGAACCCTTCCGAGCCTTGGTTCCCTTACCTATAATGGGTGGTGGTATCTACCTCATACAGGTGGTAAAGATGATATTGGCAAGTCTTGCAAAGCCCAGAGCTGGTCCCTAGAAGAGACATGCTTCCACCATGGGAGTTATTTCTACTCATTCCAACAAGGGCTGGGCTGGGATTGCCCCCCAGGCTGCTCACCTTCTTCTACTCCTGCCCACTCTTGCTCTCTTCCAGCCTGCTGGGATCCCTGGCCAAGCTTAGTGGCTGGCCTGTCAATACTCTAGCCCTGTCTGACCTGAGCAGCTTACAGGGGCAGGCTCCCTTTGCCTGTTCCCCCCAGAACAGTCACCTCTGTTGCCAGACCCCTAGGGCCAATGCAAGTACAGCCACCAAATTCAGCCTTCTAGGACCCAGGCAACTGGGAACATGTGTTCTCTAGGGAGTCCTTACCTGTGGCTGGCATTAGGCATTGGGAGAGCAAAGGGAGAAGAGCTCTCCCCTATTCCCTTCCTTCCACCTCCCCTCCGCCTCTCCAGGGAAGCTGCTGGGTAATGGGAGGATGCATCTTATTAGTCAGGGTGCTTTCTGCTGCTGGAAGCCGGGAACCCCAACCAAACCGGCTTAAATAATAAGAAAGCTGTGAAAGGGCAAAGGCCCAGAGGCAGGGCAGAGGCAGTGAGATTCCCACATGGTCACAAGGTGGCTGCTGAGGCTCTGAGCATCATAGGTAGAGGCTGCAACACAAAGCAGAGCGGGAGGCCATTCATATGTGAGAGAAAGCTTCCCCAGAGAGCTTCACCCTCTTTCATTCACAAACTCAAGCTCACACAACACACACCAGGCTGGTGGGACTCAGAGTCTCCTTGCTTTGAAGCGTCATCTGCTCCCCTTGGCCTGGGCAGCAGGCCTCGGGTAGGGACCCTGGAGGCTACTCTCCTCCACAAAGGTGATGCAGCCACTTCATTATCCGCTCAATATGTCCTTTGATGGGGACGGCCCTGCTGGGCTGGCCTGGAATATTAGCTGGGTTAATTGTCCCTTCTAATGAACAACCAGTTTAATCAAGGACTTAATGCCCTCAGCCACTCAATTACGCCTGCCTCTGGGCATGCAGATTCCGTTACCGCCCCAGCGCCTCGCATGCAGGGAGAATGAGATTGGCTGGTGTGTGTGTGTGTGTGTGTGTGTGTGTGTATGCGTGTCGTCATTGCCCACAGGCATTTGTTAAAAGCAAACTGTGGGCCCTGAGCCCATGCTGGCAGAGAGCACCTGACCTTGGCTGGTGGCTGCCTGGCCTCCTCAGGTAGTTCTGCCTGGCTCTGCTCAACAGGGTTTCGCAACCACAGCTCACCTGCAATTGGGGTGTGTGAGCGTGTGTGTGTGTGTGTGAGTGTGTGTGTGTGAGTGTGACAGAGAGAGAGAGAGAGAGACTTAATAAGATCTCTGTGGGGTTAATAGTCTTCAAATTGAATTATTTAAATCAAACTCAACCCATGAAAACCGACATTTACACACACACTCATGCATGCACACACCAAAATTCCAAATTCAGCTACTGTTCACTCTATCAAAAAAAAGAAAGAAAAAAAAAGCAAAACCAAAAAAGCACTTAACTCCAGAGTTTTTTGTAGGACTACATTGAAATCTTCATTTTCTAACACATCAAAGATGAGGCGTGGTTAGAAACAGCCCCCATGCCTGTTATTAGGAGGGTGGCTAGATATTTCATGGCACATCCCCGTAAAACTCTGCAGCCGTTCCAGCACTGACAGTAGTGTGTCGCTACCCACTGATGTGTGTGTGACACATTTTGAGTTTAAAAAGAAGGTTGTAAAATTGCATATTGATGGCATGATCCATGCATGGAAAGTTATGTGTATCAAGATCTATATACGTATTGATGGACAGAGAGTTGTCTGAAAGGCTGAAAGGGTCCCCTCAATTTTACCACTGCTTACAACTGGGTGGTGAGATTTCAGATCACTTTGCTTTATTTTAATTTGTCTATATATACTGGCTATTCTACAAGAACATGTATAATCAAATTAAGGCAATGCAGCAATTTTCACTTGGGGGCATTCTCTCGTGCCTTTCCAGAACCCCATGCTATAGATAAAGGTCACACTTGTCTCACCTCCTAAGAAGTCTCAAGCCCTGTGTGGGACTCAGGAGTCAAGTATGCCCCTAAATCTGTCACTCACCTGCTTTGGACACTCTGGGGCTCAATTTGCCCCTCCAGAAAACGGTCATGCTATTTACTTCAACAACTTGAACGGATTTTTATTTGCTTATGATTATAAGCATAATATATAATCACTGATAAAATTTAAAAACCGCAGAAAAGCATATGGAAGAAAACATCACTGATCAGCTGAAGGTATCCACTGATAACATGTTGGTGTATTTCCTTCTAGTCTTTTCTCCAGGTAGAGTGGGGGCGAGGATGAGGAGGCTGGCCTGAGTGTGGTGCTGACTCTACTGAGACAAGCTGTGTTCCAGACCCAGCACTGCCACCGGCCGGCTGGGTGGCCTCAGCCTGGCTCCTTATTTGTGACCTGGGGACAATAACAGCAATGCCTTTCCCATATAGTGTTAAGTGAGATGAGGACCATAAAGCCCCAGCCCTGTTCTGGCATAGGGCAAAGCGTTACTGCTATACTATAGATACTATTTCAGAACCTTTTCTCCCTCCCCCCACCCCAGCGTCTTACCCCTTTCTCCCGTTTAGAAACCGCTGTGAGGATGAGGATGACCGAAGACGGTGTTGTCCGTGGTTCCTGGTCCTGGCTTCACATCGGAGCTCTCTGGGATGCTCATAACCCACCGATGCTCAGGCCCAGCCTAATTAAATAAGAACCATGGGGGTGGGCCCCCGGCATTGGTATTTCTGGAAAGCTCCCTGGAGGATCCTAATGTGAGCCCTGGCTGAGCACCACCAGTGCGTGTCCAAGTGCTTTAGAAAGGCCAGAGAGCTGCGTGAAGGGAAGGGCTGTCATTATTCATTAGGGACGCTTCTCTGGAGGCGGAAATGAGGCCACTGACTCCTGCTCACTCTCCCCTGACCCCTCCTAGCGAGACATGCCGGCAAATTCACAATCTCTTGCTCTGGGCGGGGCTTTAGGGCCCACTCGCATTTTTCGTGTCACTTCCAGAGCTGAGGGTTATGTGGTTTAATTGCGCACAGACTCTAGCCCGGCACCGCACCGGGAACCGCATTAGGCCGAGTGCTGCACGCGCAGAACAAGGGAACTGGCGCTTCCTCGCCTTGCACCAGCCTCTGTGGAGGGCGACTTGGTGACATCCATAAACAATGTGATAGGTACACACCAATTCCGCGCCTAGGAATATAACTAATGCAAATGAGTCTTAATTAAGGTCCCCCAAACGAATGTATATGCCAGCATCATTTATAATAACCCAAAACTGGGAACAACCCAAATGCCATCAATAGTTGAACAGATAAATAAATTGTGGCATATTCACAAAATGGAACACCAAGCAGCAATGTAAAAACAAAAGAGCTATAGCTAAACACAACATGGGTGAGTCTCGCAGATGTAACACTGAACAAAAGAAACATACATACATTGTTTTGGGGTCCACGGATACCAAATTCAGAAATAGGAAAAACCAATCCATGGTGATAGAGGCCAGATTGGCAAATTGCCTTGGAGGGCGGGTATCCACCAGCATAAGGCCTGGGATGGGGCTGGGAACATTCCATAGTAACGTACACCTTGATCTGGGTAGTGATCACATGAGTGTATACTCATGTATTGCATTTATTGAACTGTACACTTGGCTTTTTGCCAAGTGAAGTTTTAAATGAACTTTTAAAAAATGCAAATAGAATGGTGTATAGACTTTGCCCCAGTGACTCCACTTCCAGCATTTTTTTCTATAGGTGTATTTGCACATGGAGGATATTACATGGGTCAAGATTATTTATTGCAACACTTATTGTAAGAACAAAAGATTAGCAAAAAACAATATGTCCACCAATAGGAGCTGCTTAAAGAAAGTGCAAGTCTGAACCGCGTAGCATGACACACAGTGCAAACAGGAAAGATGGCCGAAACACATTCTTAAAGTGAAAAAAAAATAAAGGTGCAGAGATGCATAAAGAGTCTGCTATCTTTGGGGTTAAAACTGTAAACAGAGAGAGAGAGAGAGATTCATTCATGGAAACGTAAAATAAAATATCTCTGGACGGACAAATAAGAAACTAGAGGTTGGCTGACCATGGAGAGGTGACATGAGTTGCTGAATAGGGTAGAAGGAAACTTTGCACTGTATATTTTTCATGCATTTTGAATCTTGAACCTATTAAAACTCACCTTGGCATATAATACAATCCCAAACCTACCCCACTGTCCTTCCCCTGCCATCCTTGTCATATTCTACCTCCTGGTGCCTTGCAAATGCGACATGACTCTCACACCTGCCCTGGGTCTTGTTTTGGGAAATATCTCTTCTTTGCCTGGTGTCACCTCCTCTAGGAAGCCTTCCCAGACTTCCCCAGACACCTTTGGGCTCCAGAAATCCATATTCCTCATACATCATTTCTCATGTGTCATTTGTCATACTGTTCATGATAATT
Source organism: Mirza zaza (assembly GCA_008750895.1). Classification (NCBI taxonomy): domain Eukaryota; kingdom Metazoa; phylum Chordata; class Mammalia; order Primates; family Cheirogaleidae; genus Mirza; species Mirza zaza. The sequence continues at coordinate 21,268 of VSMD01115311.1, read as the reverse complement.
GGTTTTCAGGGCTATGTGCCTACTCTAATGTCATCAGCCAGCACGGTGCCTGGAAACAAGGTTTGTGCAATGAATGGGTGGATGGTTTTTACTGGGCTGGGAACTGAGGATCAGCATTTGTCTCCTACGCATCCTGTCTAGTTTCCAAATTCTGTGTAAGCATGCAGTGTGCCTCAGTCTCTTCATCTGTGAAATGGGAATACTAACAGCACCTACCTCACAGGATTAGTTAGTGAGGGTTAAATGAGTTAATAGAAGTAAAGCATGTAGAAGCATGTTTGGCATTAGCAGTTATTATTTCCAGGTCACTGTATCATGAAGAAGAAAGAAGATACATTCCAGGGAGTGCAGAAGACTGTACTGTGGCAGGTCTGAACCCAGACCCCCAAGGCAGTGTCCCCATCTCCATGGCTGATTTCTCTTCTCTGGGGGTGAGCCTGGGGCAGGCTTCGGACCTGGGGGTGGGGAGGTAGTCAAACACCTGTCCTCCAGGCTCAGAGCCCCCTTTGCTGCCTCTTTCTCCCACCCCCAGACCCACCGCAAGCCCGTCCGTCTCCTCCCGCACGGGGGGAGTGAGCAACGGGGGAACAGGAACCGTGCACGTGGGAGGGAGCAGGGGGCCGTTTGAATGAGGACCCGAGTCAGAACGGAGCACCGTCCTGACGGCTGAAGTGGACGGCTGCGTTGCACCCTCCAAACCTGAGAGTTGGGAAGGATCAGGGGCGGAGACTGGGTGTCTTCAAGCCACGTCCCTTAGATCGTTGCCTGAAAGGAGTCCAGGGGAACCTCCTAACCTTGCTAAGGTCCAGCTGTCTCATCTGCCAAGTGAGGAGCATCACTGCTTGCAGAAAGGAAAAGATAATTCAGCGAGGCCACAGGGCACAGTGCCTTGGAGCCCGTAACGCACTGCAGGGGTTGGCGGACAGTCACCCGAGGGCCGGGACATTTATCCCTGTTAGGTGCCCGGGACTCTCCAGCCGCTCAGTCCCCACCACCCCCTGCTGCCTCCTCCAGCTGGCCCACACTCTTGCTGGGTTTGCCTTGCTCCTGAAGGCACCCCTGCAAGCGGTATCAGTCACCAAGGTGCCTGCTCTTTCGAGTACTGCCAGTGTTGGAGAGGCCGCCGGCTGGGGAGAGAAAGTGCGGGCCACTCTCTGCCCAGGGCCGCTCTCTGCCCAGGGCCGCTCTCTGCCCAGGGCCGCTCTCTGCCCAGGGCCGCTTCGCTCTGCCCGATCCATTGCAGTCCACCGAGGTCCAGGCCAAAGCCCCTTCCCTCTTGGTCCCGGTAGTTTTCCATGAGCTGAGAAGCAGCCAGACCTGCATGCTGCCAGGAAGACATGCCTTCCTTTAGCCTCTAGGTACAGAGAATAAATCTGTGTTCTCCTAAACATGCCAGATTCCGGGCCTGCTGGAGCCTGGGAGGCCAGATGCTGCTTCTGAGCCTGGCTCCCAGATGCCCGAAATTCCACCTTATCCACCCGTGCCTCCACGCTGAGCTGTCCTGTGCAACCGAAGGTTGTGCTGGGGCGGGACAGTGCTCCAGACTGGGCTGGGGACCATCTTGCAGGACAGGCTTGGCGGGAAGGCAGATGTGCAAGCTGCAGACAGCAGGTGGGGGGGGGGTGAGGGGAAGGAGAGGGAGGGGACAGAGGTGCTGAGGAGGAAGCTCCCAGCTTTTTAGGGTGCAGAGGTGAGGGGGGAAGGGAAGCAGGAGGGGAGAAGGGCCAGGAAGCAGGATGGACACCCAGGTCAGGTGGACAGCCAGCCCCACAGCGGGAACCCGCAGCACCTCCTCTGTCATTTGCTGAGGGAACAAATGACCTCCTGCAGGAACAGAGGCGTGAAACAAGGCAAACTGCTCCCCCACCCTCCCGCTTGCTTCCATCTCAACCCCTCAAACACAAAGGAATGCCAGCTCCCCCCTGCCGTGAAGACCTGCTCCACTGGGACAGAAGCGAGAGTGAGTCAGGCCGGGCCCCCATCAGAAAATACAATTTTCGGCAACCCGGCCCAGAAGGAGCCGCCTCCTCTAGGCCCGTTCTGTTTCTGCCCTTTTTGTCTCTAGCTTGGGCGAGGACCTGACCTTGAGCTCAGCTACAGCTAGTCTCAGACTGGCTCTGTCACACCCGTAGGTGTCTGGGCAAGACCCTTGGCCACACAAACCTCAGTTTCCTTATCTGAAATGTGGGGGAAATAGCATTGTCCTCCCAGGGTTGCGAGGGTGACAGGAGCTGGCGGAGGTGGGCCACGGGCAGGGCTGGCTGGAACCAGGCAGTCTTGCTCCCGCCGGGAGGCCAGGCCCGCGGCCTGTGTGAGCGCGTGGCCGCAGGCGGCTCTCGGCCCTAATTGATCACAGTCTTCTCCTCCGTGGCTCTGACAGCAGCCGGGGAGGGACCGACCCGTGACTGGAAACCTCGAGGCCAGGCTTAGGCCTATTGGAAAAATATGAACCAATTATGAACAGCGGGAAAATTGTTTTTCTCTGTTTGCTTTGGCAGAGAGTAGAAAACCTGCCTCGAGGCTGGATTTGAGGTGGGGAGAAGACGAGGAAACTGCTGTGTGGGCCAAGTGTCCTGCGGAAAGAGCTCTTACTGTTGTGGCCCCACTTTTCTGTGGCTTGTGCTAGGCACCTTCATCGCGCACCGCGGCCGGCAGAGAGCTGATCTAGGGGCAGGGGCACGGCTGTGAGCAGACGAGGTCCCTGCCCTCAGGGAGGAGGACAGAAAAGGTGAGGGGACGTGGGCATGTGAGGAAGAGCGTCAGCGCCGAGTGCCATGAGGCGGGCAAGGCGCGAGGGAGGCCGTGCTGGGAGGAGGCCGTGCTGGGAGGAGGCCCGGGCCCTCGTGACGCAGGAACCCTGCCAGCGCCCGCCCGCACCCTGTGCTCGCGCCTCACCGCGGCCTGGGCTCTCAGCAGCGTTTCCGGCTCACCGTGAAGAGACCGAGGCTTGCAGAGCAAAGGCTCCTGACACGGCGTGCAGGGCAGCGGGACCGCGCCCGGCACTCGGCCCCACGCCTCTCCCTGCAGCCTGGCCTTTTCCCTGGACACAGGCCAAGGACCTGGCATCTCTCCAGTCACTTCTTCCCGGGCTGGGTGAGGTGAAAAACTTGGTGCGACTTCCTCTAGATCCCCTGCAGGAATGGCCCCGGAGGCCGCAGGGCCTCAGAGCCCGGACACCTTCAGCGGCGGCGCCCCCAGCTGCTGCCCAGGAGCAGAGGCTGCCGAGGCCCAGCGACTCAGAACACGCCCTCAGAGGCGCTTCAGCGGGGCCGCGCCTGTGAGCGGGAAGCAAGCCGGTGAAGGCACCACCTGGAGACATCCGGCATGTGCAGACCTGACTACATGAGGACTCTGGCTCGCAGAGGGGCTGGCCGGCTCCCAGAAGATCCCCCAGTACTCAGTCTCTGTGGGCTGAGAGGGGCGTAGACCCCAGGAGTAGTGAGTTCCCCATTGTGGGCAGTGACCAAGCCCAGGCTGAAGGGGAACCATGGTCTGGCTAATAGCTGCTCCTCACCCCTCTGCCCCCTTAGCAGGGTTAGTCCAGAGTTGGAAGCATGTGAGCCGCAGGGCACGGAAATGTACAGAGGCTCTGCACACCTGTGGGGTTTGCGTTGAGGATTGGGTGGTGGAACCCTGGTGAAGTGCCGGGATCCAGGCGAGGAATCCCCAGGCAAGTTTCTGATACCTTATTTATCCTAGGAAGGTGTCCAGTTATGCCATGATTTCACTAATAACAATAATTTTTTCAAAACTTCTAACATTCCTTATGACAATGCATCAAACCTAAGGTATTAGATAATAATTTATTCACAGACACAATATATCACTATTTTAAGGTGAATCATCTCAAGAACAGTTCAACACCTAAGGGACATCCATGGACCAGCAACATGACATTACCTGGGAGCTTGCAGAAATGCAGATTCTCAAGTCCTACTCTAGACCTTGAATCAGAATCTGTGCTTTAGCAAGATCTCCAGGTGATTTTATGCACATGTGAATTTTTTAAAAGAAAGTATAATCATGAAACTCATAGAAATATAAGATGAGCCTGGGCCAAAAGTTTTAACTCACTAATTAATGAGGAAACCACTAAGATGTTACAATCAATTCAAAGGAGAATGCAAAGACTAGACATATACATAGGTCATCAGGAATCTGAAATGAATTTACAAATAGATGCAAAACTGGCAAAAAAAAAAATCCATGGGGCAATAATCAGTTTCATTGTATTGGACATAATTTATATTTATATGGACAGGAATCATTTGCATTATCATCAGTTTTATACAACTTGCAGAGTTGTAAAATAGCTCAGATAATGAAAGACTGAGGGAGAAAAAAAAACAAAAAACAGAAAGGTGCACTGGACAAACACCCAGTGAGCTGTCTCTTTTCCCCCTTTCTTTCATTTTTCCTCCCATTTTTGGCTTTCACGATTTTTCCTGACACACATTACAGTTTGATAAACACTTCTTTAAACCACTTATGGCCTCTGGCATGCTGGGACCCAGATAATCTCTGCAGCCCATGACTAAAGCAAACTTTTGAGCAAATCCTAGTGCCTTCCATGCCCTGCTTGGGAATTAGCATGAGGCCAGGCCAGGCGGCTGGCCCGGCAGATTCCTGTTTGCCTGTCTCTGGCTGCAAGTGTAGCGGACCACTGCTATTGCCACCTTTGGCTCCGGTGGAACTTTCCTTCAAGACGCTATCAGAACACTTAAAAAGACAGAGACGCAGGCCTTCCTTGAGCTCCTGTGGAATTGTCTGGCTGTCCGGCCTGCTTGCAGTGTTGCCAGCACACGGGACTCAGCTCTGCCTGTGCCAGGTGCCGAGAGTGTGGGGGAGGTTCCGTGCTCTCCCCACCCCTTGATTACTGGCTTTCAGCGTTATCAGAAAGAACTACTAGTTGCGTGTAAGCCAAGTGGCTTAGGGGCCTGGAGAACGAGCAGTGGTAAAGGTTCCCGTGTCTGGTCTAGGTCGTCGCTTTTCTGCAGCAGTTCACCACGGAGGCTTAGAGGCAGATCCGGCATCAGACAGGTCTGGGGTCGAATCCCGGCTCTGCTCCTTTGTGGTTCTGTGATTGGACTGCTTGTTTAACTCCTGCTGGGTGCCAGGCAGGGAGTTCGGGGTTGGGAACAGCCAGTGGGCACAATGGACACACGGTTGGTAGTGCAGCAGGGCAGAGACATTAGACAAAACATTTGTAAGTTACCATTGCAAGAAGCACCAGGGAGGACAAGACCGTTGTGCAAAGGGCTGTACGGTGGGAAGACCTTTCCTTCTGCCCAGAGGAAGCTTGGACTTGAGAGGGGACTGTTAATGAAGCTGAGGAAGCAGCGGGGCACAGGCTGTGGGTGGGGGTGGGGTTGGGGGGTTGGCCCACTCCAGACATGCAAAGAAGGCCCAGGGTGGTGGTGGCTCTCAACTGTTTGAGGACTTAAGAGCTACCCAGGACACTTGTTAAAATGTACCTTCTTAAGCCTATTATGGTGGTGTGTCCCGGTAGTCTCAGCTACTCAGGAGGCTGAGGTCGGGGCATGTTTGAGCCCAGGAGTTCAAGTCCAGCCTGGGCAACATAGTAAGACCCTCTGTCTTTAAAAAAAAAAAAAGTACCTACTTGGATCTACTTCCAGAAATTCTGACTCCACAGGTCTGGGGTGCAGCCCAGGGATCTACATTTTTAATATGCATTGCAGGAAATTTAGAGAAAAGTATTGCTTAGGGCCACATGTTGGGAGATATTGGGTTAGAGCCTAGCAAGAGTGGCACAGAATAAGGTGAGTCACTTAATTTCTCCAAGTTGCTCTTAGCTATCGTATAACATGGGGTTGTGGGGTAGCAGGAAGATTAAAGGAGAGAAGCCACACAGAGTCCCGGCATAGAGCCTGGCAGAGAGAGGCGCCCAGCAAATCACTGCCTGGCTATTACTGCCCTTCTCCAGCCAAGGCCACAGGGCCCAGATGGTGTGCAGGCCTGAGCACAAGGCCAGGAGCCAGACCATTCGTGTTCTAGCTTCGGCGAGGCCACTGACTTGCCACCCACCTTGGGCAAGACCTCACCGGGCCCTCACTGGGCCAGCGGGCCACAGTCTTCCCACCTGCAAAAGAGATAGTGTGGCCAGGTGACAATCAAGCATTACCCAATCAGTGGCCAGCCTCTGTCTGCCATCTCGATTCTCACCTTGGAGCCAGGACTCCCTCACCAAATTCAGCAGTCCCCAGCCTGGCCCCGCTGCTCATCAGAACCACCAAGCGGGCTTTTCAAAGGGCCACTTAAATCGGGATCTCTCAGGGGGGGGTCCAAAAGTGTCGGTAACTTTTTCAGCTGCCCAGGCAGATCAAATGAGAACCAGCGCTCTAACTCCTCAAATATCCCTTTGTCCGTGAGAGTGAAAAGGAGCCTCAGAAGAAACACCCTGCACCTCCATTGTGACCTAAAACACTCAGAGAGCATTCAGGCCAGTAAGCATCCTAGGCATTTTCCAGACCCTCCCCAAGAACTCTGTTTTTACATACAGTTTTTAATATAAATTTTTAACAATCTTGTTACAGTAAAAGTGTGCATTGTGTAAACAAAATCAAATAATACAGAATGGCTCCCCACCTATCCCTGCCGACCCCAAAGGCTACCATACTTGGTATAATCCACTTTATTGAGGTGTCCCTGACATCCCATAAAATGCACATATGTAGACTGTACGGTTGGGTGAGTTTTGACAAATCTGTACTGCCCCGTCACTCCCATGAGACACCACTCTTGACAGTTTTTGTTCTTCTTCCTCTGGTGGTTTTTGCATGTCATGTGCTTATACTGATAACTTTTTGATTTATCAACTTTAGATAAGGTGGCATATAATTACCCCTTCAACCAGAAAGCTATTGAAAGTGAAAAGGAATAAAACTAATAATTACATAAGACAACAGGCGTAAAATAAGACTGTCCTAGGCAAATTAGTGTGTGTGGTCAACCTAACATTACCTATTTGTGTCCAGCCGCAGTGAATGAGGATTTAATTCACATACCCCATCTCTAGCACCCTTCTTCTGCCCAACTTTTGCTAATTTTGTCCCTATTTTAGTTTCTCTGTTTAACTTTGTAAATTTAAATATTTCTAGAACCCTATTTCTGGGGCCATTTAGTAAGGTGAGGATATTAGTGTCCCTACTTTTTCCCACCTTCTCTGTCCACATCTACCTCACCATTTCTTATTTCTTTATCTTGTCAAGGCTGATACCGTTGGCTTCTATTTTATGTGTATTATTAAGCCTTTCCTATTTTGTGTATAAAAATCCAAGGCTCAGTGCTTACATTCTATTGATAATGTGACTTTTATATGATTCCTATAGTCTCTTCCTTTCTTCTTTCTGATGTCATCTTACTTGGGTCTCTGATTCTCTGCTCTTATTCATTTGAGATGTTCCTTGGGCCTGCTGCACACAAGTCATTCTGGAATTCCCTTACATTGCATCTCTAAGTTAATCCTACCGATTTTGATCCCATAACATTATCCTCCATGGTTTCTAAGTCAGTTTTGCTGAAATACATATTCAAATAACTTCTCAGAAAGGATGAGAAGTGAACTTCTGAGTCCTTGAATGTCTGAATATAATTACCTTTTGCCTTCACCCTTGACTAATAGTTGGGCTGGGTATAGAATTGCAGCTTCAAAGCCATTTGGTTTTTCCAAACTTAGAGATGGAATATGGCGAGGAGGTTAAAATCTCGCTCTCTGGCCTGAGACTGCCAGAATTAAAATGCTAACCTTGTATTTGCTAGAACCCAGCAAGTCATTTAATCTCTCTGTGCCTCTGTTTTCTCATAAATAAACCAAGATAAAAATAGTGCCTACCTCGAGGAGCTGTGATGAGGATTAATTAGTTTGTATACATAAAGTGCTTAGAACGGTGCCTGCACATGGTAGGCGTCATGTAAGTGTTGGCTGTTATTCTTCTGGCCTCACTGCTGCTGTTGGGGATTATACTGTCAGTCTGATTCCTGCTTATTAGTCGGTCAAAGTCAGTGTTCTGGCTTTTGTAACTTGATGTTCTTGTTTTTCCAGAATAATGTGGCAGCTTCTTTAATCTTTGATATTCTCAAATTGCTCAATTCTGTCTGCTTGGCATTCCCTTACTCAGCCCTTTCAACTCAAAAACTCGATGTCCCTCTTTTGGCTCTGCGAATTTTCAAAATGTAATTATTTCTGCAATAATTCCATCTTTTCTTTTCTTGTTCTGGAACTCTTGCTGTTATTATAGTTGGATGCTGAACCTTCTGAATTAATCCTGTTTGAATACTCCTTCTCATAGTTTATGCCATTTGTTCCACGTTCTGGGAGATTTTCATGACTTTGTATTCCAACCTTTCCATTTATTTTTATAATTTTTGGCAGTAATAATTTCCAGAAGCTCTTTCTCATTTATTGATTGCTCCTTTTCCATGGCATCTTGTTCCAACTTTTGGAACTCAACCACTCAGCTTCCCATCAGCCTTGTGGGGATCCCAGAGGTATCTCAGCAGAATTCTTGGGTTTTTGGAAACATAGTTAGAAAGTCTCAGTCACATGCATTTGATCAATGAACTTCGTTGGAGCACCCCTCACTGGGTGCTGTGGGCTTTTACAAAGACGAATGATCTGTGGTCTATGGTCTTAATCCTCAAGGGCCTGGTGTGATGCAGAGACAAACGTGGAAATAAATAATGACAATACAACAGCTACGCAAGAGGTCCTTCCAGAGGGGACATAACAAACAGCCTGTCGGAGATCAAGGAAGACCTTACAGAAGAGACGGCCCTGTATGGGTTCAGGAGCTGGTTGTTAAAATTTCAGGAATTTTGTGAGCTGGTTGCCAAACAGTTATTATTTAAAAGTTAATATAAGTAGATTTACAATTACATAGTGTCAAAACCAAACTAAAGAATACTTAAAATCTATCACTTTCTACCCGTTTTATTACGCTTTACAGTTATCTAGGTTCTTAAGGATGTTTGCATCTATTGTATGTGTACAGTGCAATAGAAATACTATGCATTGGTGTGCTACTGAGCGTCTCTGTTCAACCCCTCCTTCAGTAACTCACGTTGGTGACTTGAAATCAGTGATGCTGAGAATATGTACACCGTGGAAATTGGCAAATGCTATAAATCAGGGCTTGACTCTTGTTTTGTTGATTGTCTAGACTTAAGAAATAATGGAGAAAATGTAGATTAAATGTAAAAGTATGTTGTACTGGTAGCCATTACATAGTGAGTAGCACAAAAAAATTGAGGATCTATTTCTCCAGTATTCAAAAACTATTATCTGATTCAACAAAGAAGTCACTTGTGTCATTGATGAATAAATGAAATTCACCATATGTTTTCATTGTTTCACCTTCATCTAACTTATTCATGTCAATGAAAATATCAACCAATATTCATGCAGGAACTATCCTCATTTGTTATTTGTAATAATGAGTTTAGGAAATATCAACAAAAGCATTCTGTGAGAATCAATTTATTAGATGGAATTTATAATAAAGAGTATTGCATATTTAAGTATTTTTGTAAATTGTGCACTCTTATCCTTTATAGCAGCAAATTTTATAATGAAGTCATGTATGTAGACACGTGTGCATGTATTTGTTCCTGGGGAGACAATTGTTAAACACTTACCAGCATACCACTGAGAATAGTGGTGAGTGTGCAGGCCCTGTAATCAGACAGACCTGGGATGGACTTCCCATGCAGCCATTTATAAGCTGTGTGACCTTGGGCAAGTTACTTTACCTTTCTGAGTCCCATCAACAAAACAGAACTGTGAATGCTACGTGCTAATACTGATAGAATAGTGACAGCATCATGCTCAGAAGTTGGGCTGCCACGTGTGACTCCTGCCTCCCTCCCACTTGCTAAAGATACAATGCTGGCCCGGTTCCTGTTAGATGGCGCATTAGTCAGGGTTCTGCGGGAAAAAGAGAACCAGCAGTGGATTGCGAAGAAAGGAATTGGCTCACATAATCTGCAGGGCAGGGCAGGCTGGAGACTCGTGGGCGGAGGAGCACTGCGGTTCACAGGTGGAGTTGCTCCTTCCTCGGGGAAACCTCACTTTTGCACTTAAGGACTTTCAGCTGGTGGGGTCAGGCCCAGCCAGATTACAGAGAATCGTCCCTGTTGCTGGAAGTCCAGTGACCGTGGAGGCCAACCACGTCTGCGAAACGCCTTCCTGGCAACACCTGGATGAGTGTTTGACTGAGTAACTGGTGCTCTAGCCTGGCCAGTTGTCGCAGAACACGACCCATCGCAGACGGGAGTTCCCTTATCCTCACGGGTTCCTCCCGGGTAGACAGAACAGTGCACGGGAAACACTCGACAGCATGTGGCCAGAACGATGCTCCTTATGTCGGTAGCCACTGTGTTTGCTGTGACTAGAGGTGTCTTCCCAGGCCAAGGCAGGGCCAGGGGCTCTGCGTGGGCAGATGTGGTGGAGGCCCCAGCACATGACTGCGGGCTGTGCAGATGCCAGAGAAGCTGGGAGAAGGAAGGGATGGACGAGGCCCACGGCTGTGGGACCCAGCCGGGCACATTCATATGGAAACCAGCTATAACTGGGTGGCACCGCTTGGGGCCTCTGACGGGGCAGAACTGGCTGGCTCAGCGGTGAGAGGCCGTAGCCGGAAGATGCAGTGGTTACAGGTGTCAGACAGGAGGCCCTGCAGAGGGTGGGTGGCCACAGAGGGTGTTTCATCAGCTTCTGACTGATGATTTGCATTACTTTCGTTTGCTGCCTCAGCTGGTAGCTAGATTTAAAGAAAATTTCAGGAGATCAAACTCAAATCCCCAAACCAGTGTCCCTAGGCCTCAGGCAGGCCTCTGGCACAACTGTGCGGTCTGTAAAGTTTATCTCTGGCAGATCTGCCGGATGTCACCTTAAATGCCCTCCCCCTCCCTGGGAGCTCTCCCCTCCCGCTCTGAGACCTCACTCCCTTGGATTCCTCCCGGGAGTCTCTGCCCCAGCAAAGCCCAGGGGGCCTCTGCCCCAGCAAAGCCCAGTCCCTCGGGGCCTGCTCCCAGCTGCTGGTTTGGCTGTTTGGTCCCTCCCACCCGGCCACACAGTGCTAGGGAGTGACAGACTATGGCTCATGACGTAAGGTGTCACCATTTCCAAGGAGAGCTAGGGGCCCGGGGGAAGTATGGCAGGAGAAAGGCGTCAGGCCCTCAGTGAGGAGATGGCCAACCCCCGGCATCTGTGGCGGAAGAGACTCAGAGCACGACGTGCACTTGGAGTGAGGGTCAGTCCCATAGACAGTCCCGGAGCCGGAAGAGCCCAGAGGCCACTTCGCCTCTCTCCTTTCACACTCACAGACGAGGGAGCCAAAGCCTGGGCCAGTGAAACGACTTGCCCTCACTCACACAGCCAGGAAGCCACTGAGAAACCGAGCCAACACCCAACTTCCTGGGGCGTGGGCCCAGCCCTGCCACCGCCAGCAGTGAACAGGGCCAGCTTCCCAAGGCAGAGAACCACCAAGAATCCCAAGCAGGCCACCCAGATTCCTGGGTCCTGCCTTCCCTGGCCAGCCCCACCCTGGCCCTGACCCGCTGGCCCTGGCAGCTTCCCTGCCAACCCACTTTCCAGCTTAGAGCTGAGCAGGCTGAGCCTCCAATCGCTCCAGACCCAGCAGGGACCCAGCAGGTGTACTCTGGCTTGCTGTGGGGGGCTTGGAGCCAAGCTGTGCTCCTCCAGTGACAGAGGGCCAACCTGGGATGGCACTGCTGTGGCTGGTCAGACTTGTCCTGCCTTTGGTGACTCTAGCCCTGCTCTGCACCTGGCTGCTTCACCTGCCCCACGGCCCTCTCAGGGTGTCCTCTCCAATGGGACCTACCCTGCCCCCAGGCCGCACACACAGCTGCTGCCCATTGTCTGCAGCATGCTCTTCAGTGGTCCCCTCCAGCATTCCTTTTCAGGTCACTATGATTAGCAGTGCTGCCCCATATCAAAAGTTCCAGTAGCACCGTGTGTGTTCTTAATAGCAGCTCATAGTGTATTGATTTAGTTTACACACTGTTCTTTTAGATGGTTTTATTCATCATTGAATTCCATAATCTAGCCCAGAGTCTGGCACCAACTAGTGCTCAACATGCTATTTAGTGAATGAGAAAAAGAATAGACAGAGAGAGACGAATGCTGGACATGTGGATGGATGGATGGATGTTGGCTGACTGGCTGGCTGGCTGGCTGGCTGGCTGGATGCAAGGATGACAGAAGGAAAGGACAAATGAATGGATGCTGAATAAATAGATTTTGTGAATAGACATTAGATAATGAAAGGAAGCATGGATGGATGGACGGATGAATGGATGGGTGGATGAGTATGTTGGGTAGATGGATGGCAGAATGGGAGGATGGATATAAGAGAAGATGGACAGATATGAGATGGATGGATAGATGAGAGGATGGACGGATGTGAGGTGGATGGATAGATGAGAGGATGGACGGATGTGAGGTGGATGGATAGATGAGAGGATGGACAGATGTGAGGTGGATGGATAGATGAGAGGATGGACGGATGTGAGGTGGATGGATAGATGAGAGGATGGATGGATGTGAGGTGGATGGACATATGAGTGGATGGACGGATGTGAGGCGGATGGATAGGTGAGGGGTGAGTGGATGTTTGAGTGAGTGAGAGGATGACCAAGCACCCCCTTGCCTCTGTGGAGCTTATATTTTGCCAGCACAGAGCTCTGCCCACTGGAGGTCCAGAGCATAACTTTATCATATTATGTTTCCAGAGAATCCCTTTATTTCTCAGTTCCTCCTAAGTCACCTCTGAGAGAAGGAAAAGCAGTGGTTATTGGCCCCACTTGATGAATGAGGGTGCAGATCTAGAGCTGTTAAGGTTTCTGTTCATGGACACCCCGCTAGTTCAAAGCAGTGTGGAAATCAGACCACTGGCTTCTCCACGCCTGGTTCTCAGCTGTGTGTTACGTAAAGGGCACAGGTCCAGGAGGCAGTTGGGGCCCCAAATCGTGGCAGCACTCAGCAGCCTCCCTCCGAGGATGGAACTAGCAAAGCTGGCCCCACGTACCTGCCCAGCCGTGGCCCCCTGGGGCTGCAGTGTGTCGTGACTTGTGAGAGAGGGGCCAACCTGCCTTCCTACACGGCCCCAACTGGGCCCTCCAGCTTCTCCGGTAAGAAAATGTATTGAGGGAAAAATCAGGAGGATTTTTCCTCCTCTACGACCCCCACTGGACCAAAGCTGGCCCCGGAAGTCCGCGACACACGCGGGAGTCAGCCTTTTTCTAATCCAGGATCCAACCCGGGATCACACTTGCGTCTGGTTGCTGCGTTCCTTCAGTCTCCTTGAATCGGGAACAGTTTCTCAGCCTTTCTTTGTTTTTTTCCTGTGGCCTCAACGTGTTTGAAGAGAATGAGGCAGTTATTCTGTGAGATGCCGCTCAGCATGGGTTCGTGCGATGATGCCTCTTGTGAATTACATTCAAAATTGCAGGGGTGCCGTTCGGACAGGCTGCCACACGGCCAGTGCTCTGTCCCTTGGCACACCGTATCGGGGAGGCCATGGTGTGGATGGCGCCCTTGCTAGCGTGTCAACTCGGATCGCTTGGTTAAGGTGGTAGCGTGGGTTTCTCCACTGCAGTTGTGCTCTTTCAATTTGTAAAATATTAAGTATCCTGTGAGAAGATATTTTGAAACTATGTAAATATTCTGTTTCTCAGCAGACTTCTGCCCACCAATTTTGTCATCCATTGATGATTGTGGCCTGAAACAGTTATTGCTGTGGGGGTTGCCAAACGGTGATTCTCTATTTCCAACATTCCTTCTATATTTATTAGTTGGAATCCTTCTGTAGGTAAGAGCTTTCCCTCCCCTCATTTCATCATTCATTCGTTTGTTTATATCTGTATGGACTCAAATATTCCTATTTTTACTGTGGGTAATAATCTGTTTCAATTGTTTTTAATTAATTTTAATGTTTTATTTTGAAATAATTATAGATTCTCAGGGAGTTAGTTGCAAAGATAGTGCAGAAAAGTCCCATGCACCCTTCATACAGCTTCTTCCAAAGGTTGTATCTGACGTGAGTGTAGTGCACTGTCAAAACCAGGAAGAAGGCGTTGGCACAAACTATGTGCATGGTTCAGTCATTTTAACATGTGTGTAAACTCATGTAAACACAGCAACATAGCTAAGAACCATTCCTGCACCATGAAGAGCTCCTCGTGCTCCTCTGTAGAGACCCTCCCCATCCCCAATCCCCAAGAACCACTAGTTTGTGCTCCATCTCTATACTTTTTTCATGTTAAGAATGATATATACATGGAATTGTCAGTATGTGACCCTTTGAGATTGGATTGTGTTACCCAGGATAACGTCCTTAAGGGGCATCCAAATTGTTGCATGCATCCATATTCCGTTCATCCCAGCAATAAAGCTGAGTTGGAGTCCACGGTACCGACGTTCTAGGTTTGTTTAACCACCCACCTATTGCAAGACGTGTGGATTGTTTCCAGTTTGGGGCAATTGCAAATGAAGCTGCTGTGAACAGTCACATACAGGCTTTTGTGTGGACATGTTCATGTCTCTGGGCTAAGTGCCCAGGAGTGTGAATCCCAGGTCATATGGTAAGTCTATGTTTAGACTTTTACGAAACCACGAAACTGGTTTCCAGAGTTGCTGAACGACTTCACATTCCCACCAGCTGTGCATGAAGGATCCAGTTTCTCTGTGTCCTCACCAGCATCTGTATGGTCAGAATCTTATTTAGCCAGTCCCACAAGTGTGCAGTGATACCTCGTGCTGACTTTAATTTGCATTTCTTTATGACCTACGGTGTAGTACAGGCGTCCTCAAACTACAGCCCGCCAGGTGTTTTTGCTGCTGCCTGTCCTGCTTAGCAGCCGACTCATCCCGGGCCCACAGTGCACACTCTCCAACGGTCTGAGGGACAGTGAACTGGCCCCTGTTTAAAAAGTTTGAGGACCCCTGGTGTAGAATATCTCTTCATGCACTTATCTGCCGTCTGTATACCCTCTCTGGTGAAATGTCTCTTCCTGTCTTGCGCATTTTCTAATTGGATTGTTTGCCTTCTTACTGTTGAGCACCGAGAGTTCTTCCTATATTCTAGATATGACCCTTTTGTCGGATAAGTGGTTTGCAAGTATTTCTCCCCCATTATTTATTTTAATGCTCAAATTATCCTTAAAAGAAAGTTTTTATTTACTCATCTGACAAATAGTTTTCTAGACCCCACAGGAGGCTGGACGCCGAGCACAGGGTCAGACAGACAAGCCAGGGCCCTGGCCCATGGGATGCTCCTAGTCTGGTGTCGGGGTGTGGAGCAGAGAGAGGAACAAGGCAGTTTACACACGGTGCAGTCAGTGGCAAAAAGAGGCCCAGGCAGCACGTGTGGGCATGCAGGGGAGGAAACGTGGCCCACGTCTGAAGGACGAGTCTGCACCTGTGAGGCGGGCAAGGGAACAAAGGCATTCCGAGCAGAAGCGAGAGCTCATGTCGGTGCTCTTGTGATTCAGTGTGCGTGAGTAATTCACGTTAGTGGCAGCGAGGATTAGGAGGTGAGAGGGCCCTGCGGAGCAAGTGCTTTGGGGGATTCCTTGAATTTGGCTTGGACTCTTGGAAGGCTCTCACTGGTGGTAGGCCAGGGACTCGGTCCTTCACTTTCTCAGCCTCAGTTTCTCACGGACAAAATGAGCTTAGCAATGCCTACTTCCCAGAGACCCTGGGAGGATTAGAAATAATGTACACATAGCAGCATCTAGACCAGTGCCCATGGGGAGTATTAGGTGCCTGAAAAGCACTGACCTTGGGGAGTCAGGCTGGAAACGCAGAGCCTGGCAATGACAGCTTGCAGGAGGGAAGCCCCGTCGGAGCCCTGCCCCCTTCCAGGGACCTGTCTCTCCTGAGCTCGCCCCTGCTACAGCCCCTTCTGCCCAAGGGAAGGAGCACGCCTCCTCCTGTCTACACCAAATCCGTCTCCCCGTGCCCTGGACCACCTGCCACCGCCCTGGCCCGTCAGTTCTCCAGCGATTGGAACACACGTCTGCAGTTCGTGCCCTGCAGGGTCTACACCTCCCGTGGCCACCAGCCTCTCACTCTCCTTCCTTTCTCAGCCATGTTTCTTGGAAGAATTGTTTGTTTTCACTGTCTCCACTTCCTCAACCCCTCTCACTCTTACACTCAGTGTGGTCTGCCCCGGCCCCGCCTCCACCCCTCACTTCCCTTCCCAGGGTCATCTGTGGCTTCTGAGACTCTGCCATGAGTCATTATCTCACCTGATCTCTCTGCAGCCTTCAGAAGGTCGACCACTTCCTCCTTCTCCTCCTTGCCGCTCTCCTCCTTGCCGCTCAAGGTGCTGCCCTTGAAGGTGTTTGCTGTGGGATCCTCTTTTGTGAGCTGCTGGGCAGGTTCCTCCCTCTGCACCCACCCCTAACACGAGGTGCCCCCGGGGTTCACCCTTCGGCTCTCTGTTCCTTTCACGCAGCGTGTGCGTGTTTTCTTCCTGTGCCCTGCCTGCCCTCCTGGGCGTCCTCTGTCTGTTCCTTGGGTCTGAAGACTCGGGTCTCTCTCCTAGCCACCGTAGGCCTCTCCCCTGAACACCAGACCAGCGGACCCAGCTGTCTACTGAATGTCTGTCTGTCTGCATCTCCAGTTCAGCGCGAGTAAAGTCCAGCCCACCCTCCTCCTCCCCATACTCCCTCTTTCACAGAACAGCACCACAATCTTCCAATCGCCAAGAACAGGAATGGAAGACACAGGGAAAGGAGGGGCTGGGGAGGTGGGTGATGAGGTCAAGACCACTTAGGCACCAGGGGAAACTGAGGCGGGGCTGCCAGGGAGCAGCTGTCAGTGAGGGGCTGGAGTCTGGAGGAGGGATGAGGGCGGGAGACGCGGTTTGCTGATGTTCCCGCCGCATCGGGGCAGACCCAAAGGCCCAGCTGGAGCACGCAGCCCTTCTCCCAGGAGCCCGTCAGCCGGACTGACTTAAAGGCTCAGGCCTCCTACATCTAGGCCTGGGGGCTGGCCCCGCGGCGACCTGCAAGGGCAGGCAGGACGGAAGGAACAAAGGAAAGAAGGAAGGAGAGAAGGGAGGTCTCTGCTTGGTTAAGCAGGGGGAAGGGAGATAGTCTAGGGAGAACTGGGAGGCTGGAAGTGAAAGCAGCTATGGGCAGTGGGGTGGGGCGCGCAGGGTTAGAGGCCCACACCAGAAGGGAACCTGGTGTATTTATGAGGCTGAGTTACCTCCTCCCCCTTCCTCAGGATGAACCTGTAATGTTGCACTTCCTGCCTCAATCACAAATGACAACAGCAAGATATACAAAATATAATATAAACATAAAATATAAATAAACAAAAACTACCTCTGACAGTGTAGAGTGGAGAAGGGACATTTGTTGGGCAAAAAGGAGAAAGCAAATAGTTGTCCTGCCTTGACTGACAATTAGCATTCATTGAGGGCACACTAGTGCTTAGCACTTTAGAAACTCACCATATTTTATCTTCACAATCATCATGTGCAGTAATGCTTTTATCCCCATTTTACAGATGAGAAAACTGAGGCTCAGAGATTACTCAACTTGTCTGTGGCCAGCCACACAGCTGAGAGATAGTGGTGTCTGAGTCTCATCCCCATGCTCTTATTGTCACTGTTGTTTTGTTAAGTATTTACTTTATCTTTTAAAAAATTAAAATGATATAAGCATGTAGTTCAATGAGTCAACTAGTTCTATAAGATTTATTAAGGAAAACAGCATTCACCAGCCTCCCTCCCTCATAGATAGCCACTTTAACTTTTTAAACGGATTCATTTAATATTAATACTTACCTCTATGGCTCTATGTAACATGTTTGTGCTGTTATTTACTGATGTTTCTATTTTAGGCATTGTTTGTTGAGTTTCCTTTATGGAAGAATTGGTTTCAGCTCTTCCTCTTTACACACACACACACACACACACACACACACACACACACGTGTCAGTCTCCCTCCTCCCAATAAAGTCATGTGATTAATTGGCCTTATCAAGAGTCAGAGGTGACATCATTATAACTAAGTAACTACTACTACTCAGGGCTGATTAACACCGTAAACTAGGATTCCTTTCCCTTTCCTGCATGACTTTTGTCTTCTTTGGAGTTAATCATTGCGTTTGTTTTTCCTGTTGTTTGCGTAGTTTTCTATTAACTTGTTAATTCAACATTCAGAATGGCCACCAGCTATCCAGTGAGAAAGGGGCACACATTCATGTTAACGCACACCCAGTATCTTATCGATTTCATTCCCATGAACAAGTGTTTTGTGGAGCTTTCTGATCTTCTTCAGTTGGGGCCTGTCACCATCTCTGCCTGGGTCATGGCTGTCATCCTGGGGTCCCCCACAGTTATCATGGTGGATGTCCACTCTGCATCTCTCTGTTTCACGTCTTGTCTTTGTTCGCCCCTCATTTGGGTTGGTAGCTACAGCCTTCAGGAGTCTTCTGACATGAGTGTGCAGGAGTAACATTTGTGTGGCTCTTTCTTCCTGGGCTACTCATTTCTCCCAGAAAACGTCTTGCCTGGCGGGTGTCAAACCAGATGCAGCTTACTGGGAGCGCACGGGAGAAGACGGCCAGCGGGTCCCAGCACTAAGCTCGCTAATGTTCTCTTACCCTCCTGTTTTTAGTCCTGACTTCCACCCTCCACTGTGCCAAGGGCCCCTCATCTCAGAGCGGAGATTTCACTTTATCTCCAGGCTTTGGCCACGGTAAGAAATGAATGATCGCCTAGCAGGACGGATGGAGTATAGGAAACGGTCTGGAGTTCTGGTTGCCTCTGAGTAAATTGCTTTCACAGAGCAATCCTTCCTTCTGTCCCATCCCTTCACCTGCTTCTAGAAGTCTCTGATCCTGCCATTTCCTGAGGCCTTTGAGGGTTCTGCTGTGTAGATCAAGTTGGTTCTCAGCTTTTCCCAATGCTGGTTTAAAAGTCCTTTGTATTAGGTTATTAAGTATGAAATGTCCGATTTCCTTAAGTACTAAGTTTGACAGTTGATATCTCTGACTTTTCACTTTGATACTTCTTGTTTTCTTTTTATTGTGAAGGTACGTTCTCAGTCAAATGCACATTTTGGCTTGTGATTATCTTTCAAAACATTTTTAGAGTAATTTTTGTGAAACCATAGATAAGTCAAAAATTTGTGTTATTTTCAAATATGAGTTCCATTGTGGAATCAAAACAGTGCAGACAGCTCGAAATATCAATGAAATTTTTGGGAAGGATGTGGCTAATGAACACACAATATATGGATAGTTTGAGAAGTTTCGTTCTGGTGATTTTAATCTTGAAAATGAGCCACGTGGGCGACCTGAGACCAAGGTGGATAATGATGAGCTGAAAGCTGTAGTGGAAGCAAATCCATCTCAATTTACACATGAATTAGCGCAAGGTTTGGCATTACTATCCCAACAATATTGGACCATTTGAAACAAATCTTCAAGGTAAAGAAACTGGATAGATGGGTTTCACATGAATTAAACAAGTGTCAGAAAAGAAATCGTCTCGAAGCTTGCCTTTCTTTGCTGTCACTACATAAAGGAAAACCATTTCTACACCATATTGTTACATGTGATGAAAAATGGATTCTTTTTGACAATTGCAAGTGTTTGGCACAGTGGTTGGATAAAGACGAAGTGCTGAAACACAATCCCAAACTGAATATTCATCAAAAAAAGCTAACAGTGTCTGTTTGGAGGTCCAGCATTGGTATTATCCACTACAGCTTCATGAAACCTGGTCAATCCACTACAGTGGATGTCTACTGCAACCAGTTGGATGAAACGATGAGGATGTTTGCAATTAAGCAGCCAAGATTGGTCAACAGAGACAGACCAATACTCCTGCTAGACAGTGCCTGACTACATGTTGCACAAACAACGCTGCTCAAACTAGAGAGGCTGGACTTGGAAACTCTCTGTCATCCACCGTATTCACCAGACCTTGCACCAACTGACTACCACTTCTTCCAGGCTTTGGACCACTTCTTTCAAGGAGAAATATTCAATTCTCAACAAGCTGTGGAGAACGCCTTTCACAATTTCACTGCCACTCACTCTCCAGGCTTCTTTGCTGCTGGCATAAACAAACTACCATTAAGATGGCAAAACTGTGTTGATAGTTTAGACGCATACTTTGCTTAATTGTACTGCTTCTTGTTTGAGATATAATAAACTACACTTTTGATTTGAAATTGGACATTTCATATTTAATGATTTGATATTTCTCCTGCTAAGTTGGTTATCACTTATCCACCTGCTTTCCAGCTTCCAAAATTCTGTGGCAAGATTCTTGTCTCTTCTCTGGTTTCTTAGTGGTTTGTGCCTTCTAGATGCTTGTCTTCATTCTCTGTCTTTTCGTGGGAATCCAAAGCTCCTGCTTGCCCCAACACAGGTACCCTGTGCTGAGAGTGGACAGGTTCTGAGTGCATGAGTCACTTCTCAGCCAGAGTCTCTAAGAAAGGAAATGAGCTTTTGGTGTGAAATTAACACATTTCTAACACTGGAGTCAGGATGCCTGGGACCAAGACTGACTAGGCCACAACTTTCCTGGGCAAACTTGAACAAGCCATTTCACCTTTGTTGATGGAGCTCAGTAGTATTCCCATCAGTAAAACAAAGCAAATGCCACCTGCGACCTTCCACGTAGATAATGAGAATCAGATGAGATGATGAGGAACTACAGATCTCTGCCTGGTTTTAGGCACCACATAGCTATCTGGGATTAATGTTACTGGTCTCAAATCCAGGAAGTGCTGAGTATGCACCGGTGCTAGGTCCTCAAGATTCAGAGATGGCCCCTTCTCCTGGGGCGGGGGGCTCGTGGCATAGCAGAGGAGGCAGACGAATGAGCAAAGGGCTACAGTACAATGGGATAAACAAGACTATAGACTGCATATGAGTGCGCAAGAGATGGGGACACTAATGCCACCATCTGGGGTGAGGGAACAGGAGAGCTTTGTAGGAGCTGGGCAGGACTGCAACAATCAGAGGAGGCAGTGTTCAAGATGAAGAGACTAGCAAGAGCACAGGGAAAAGCCAGACAAGAGCTGCAGCTTTGCAGGGCTGAAGCTTTGTAGTCTAGGGGCAGGTTGGCACCTGCCATTTATGCTCCTTCACCATGAGCCAGGGACAGGGTGCAATGTGGGCGTGACATGGCTGGGCCTGCCTTGGGAAGGTGGCCTCTGGTGGTGAGATGAAGGTGGCCTGGACAAAAGCCAGTC